>JAAXNX010003741.1:0-10113 GCA_036491905.1 Folsomia manolachei
TCCTTGGGAAATGGTCGCGTTAGTTGGCCTGTCAACAAAATGTTTGTCTGGGACAAATATGGGCTTAAAGACGATGTAATCTACAAAGCGTACTACGAGTTTGCCTGTTCTCGTAGCGGAAACAATAACGCCATCCTCAAACCAATTGGCTATTCGTTTGTCATAGTCGGTCCGGACGGTAAAACGTTTAATCGAGAATCGTATTTTGGAGACAATGCTATTACACATTTTGTGCATCGTGCAATACACTGGATCAATCAAATCAACAAAATCGTGTCCACTACAAACATTCCTGTGCGACTAACTGCGCAACAACGAGTTGCCCATGAAAATGCTAAGCATTGCGAAATTTGCAAAGAGTCATTCGAAGAGATGAAATTTAGACGAGGAGGACATAAGGTTCTGGATCACCCTCATCAGATACAGCCAACAGCACAGCGTCCCTATAGGACACTTTGCCAACGCTGCAATACAAAGGTAAAAACTTTCAAACGACAAACAAAAATATATAAGTTTTTTTCATCATTTAGATTCGAGCCAAACCTTTGGTATTTATTGCTCACGGTGCTGCAAAGCTACATCATCACTTGATACTCTCTTCTGTGGACAAGTCCCTTGCGGAGAAATTTAGAATCATTGGGAAAATTGATTGTGACATACCGGCTCTGGTATTTATTAAAGGAACAATGTTTATTGATTTCAAGAGCTTTCTGGACGTTCCACTTCAAGACTTGTTTAATCGACATTTGGAGGGATTGGAGAGCCCTGAAGATTTGGAGCAGAGATTCAAAAACCTCTGTGAACACGTTGGTGACGATGAGGATAAGAAAGCAATTGTGCTTGAATTTATTAAATTTTCCAACGTAATATCCTCTTTACATCTTTACCCACTTTTCAAATGGAGCAATCAGACTGTATTTGAAGAGTCGCTAACCAATTTTGAGCCAACTCTTTCGGATCAAGTGTTGCCATGGATTACAAGGATACACACACATTTTCCCTTGTTGCAAAATATTGAGGACGTCGTTGAGCTGTATAACATGTCCAGGACATTTGTTTTGTCTGCAATAGTAGAGTCTTTTGTAAGATATTGCATAAGTAATCTGGGAATTACTCCTCTTCAAAGCATTGGGATAGGACGATTCAGTTTTGAAGCTGCTTACTCTAGGACACCGGAAGGCTACGAACATTTGCAGGATGAAAAAATGATTCGCCTTTTCGGATTACCAGACAGCATTAGAGGTAAATTATTAGCAATCAATTTTAACTATTGGTTATTGATTTTATTCTTATTATAGGGGGGATTAATATTAGCAATCAACGAATCTCTGTATCCAATTCTAAACGTCTTGGAACATATGACCCCGTATTAAGAGGAGAGCTGGAACAGGAAATTCTACTTGTTGACCAAACAAGTCAGTATGCAGGAATATTGGAACAATGTTTTTTGCCCTATAGTGACTACAGATGGCTATCCGAAGCCGACATTTTGAGCTTAGACGTTGGCTCACTTCCCGTCGACAGTGGCACTGGTAAGCATCCCTATTGGCTTTTGACTTTTTCAAACTTGATTTTGTCGTAGGTTGGATTTTTGTCGTCGACATTGAAGCAATACCCCCGGAGCTACACGAAAGCATGTCTGACCTCCCCATTGCCAGCGTCAAAAGAAGATTGTACAACTCGAGACATGCTGGACAGGATTATGTTGATGACAAGAGGTCTCGAACGGCCCTCTGTCACGACCTCAATGAAAAAAAAGACTATCTATGCTACTACAAAAACTTGAAGTACTATATTGAGCGAGGAGCGAAATGCACAGTCAAAGCGGGAATATCTTTTACTGAAAAACGAGTTTTGGCCCCACACATTCAAAATTTGTTGCGGCTGAAACGAGAAGCAAAACAGAGCAGGGACGCCGTAGCTGAGCTATTCATCAAAGTGCTGTACGCAGCATTGGTAGGATATTGTCTGAGCAGTTCAAAGGATCACATTACCTATTTTACGGTGACAAATCGGGCAGACTGCAGACGCTATGCAGCTTCCCATCGTTTCGTGGATTTCAAGGTCCTCTCCAATAAACGACAGGTTGGCATTGTGGGGCTAAAAAACTGCACAGCCAGATATCAAAATCCTATTGTCCTGGCTTTTACGGTGCTGGAAATCAGTAAGCTTTGGCTATATAGAGGTCATGACAGAATACGAAGCGTATTTTCAGACTGTCGCCTAATTTCTGCAAATACGGATAGCCTTTGCTTACTTTGTACAATACCCAAGCCTCATAGAAAGACACTTGTCAATCCATACTACGAAATGTTGGCAAAATTATCCGACATTTTTGACTTTTCTAACTTGGACTCGTGCCATCCGCTGTATTCTACACATAACATGGGTCGTCCTGGATGCTTTAAAATTGTTGAACAAAATTTGGTAGAGTACATTAGCTTGGGACCATCCAGCAACTCACAACTAGTTGCTTGTGACGTTTGCTGGAACCACTATACTCCAACTTGTTTCCGCTGTCTCTCTCTTGGCACAATATACAGAAATGGAATGCAGAAAGCTCGAGGAATCCCACTACATTTGATGAAGAGGATTTCGCATATTCAATACCGAAAATATCTAGAAAAAACCATTCGGCCATTTTTTCCTCATGAAAGCCTTCACAGAAATGTTGATGGACAAAGTGTTGACCTTAGAAATTACAGACTATTTGGAAGCAACCTGGAGCCAAGAGTGTTTCATTTCAATAATTCGTTGCCTTTTGGAGACAAGCGAATTCCAATTATGCACAAATTGGTAAGACCTTAATTATTGACCAGCTTGTCAATGTCTCAAATTTTATATTTATAGTTTCCGAACGAGCTGCCCACTCCCATTCACCTTCCCGATATCGAATAGCGCACAAGTGTCTCTTCCTGATCCAACCATGGCCGACATTCCGACGTCATTCGACTGGAAACTCAAACATCCTTTCCGTTTAACACTGACGGGTGAGTTTGTTTGTGACATTTTTTTCATATTTGAGTCTACCATTCCTGTTTCCTTTTCCCTCAGGTCCTGCTTCCTCAGGCAAGTCAAGCACAGCACTAGACATTATTCTTAATCGTCATAGAATTATTGACAAGCCCATTAATTTTGTAGTTTACGTTTATGTTCATTGGCAGGATAATTTTAATCAGGTTATGGCTAGAGACACCTCTGTAGTTTTTGTCAACAAAAAAGAAACGGCAAATATATTAATTAATAATGCAGACAATCCTTCTTTGGTCGTGTTTGACGACCTACAAGTTGAGTGGGGAGTAGCCAGAGGTGCAAACTTTTTAACTGATTGGATGATTAAGCGATCAAGTCATTTGAATTGCTCCCTCATTTGCATGACACATTCCTTGTTCCCAAAGCTACTAGTGACGGCCATGCAGTCAAATTCGTACCTTGTTTTGCATAAGAATAACAGGGATCGTAGCCAAGTGATTTGGTTGGGCAGACAACTGATTCCATTTGAAGGCGGGTCTAGATTTGTGTATAAAAGTTATGTAGACGCCGTCACATCCAGATTGTACGGCATTTGCTTCGTGGACACCACCCCGTTCAGACCAAACGACGCCTGCGCCATCAGAAACTTTGTCTACCCATTCATCAACTCCAAGTACTACGTTCCTCAAGTTTCAGTGGATGGAAAACTAGCAATGTCAATCTTGCGCGTCGTACCCGAGCCCACTTACAACCAGCTGGTAGAGGAAGGCATTTTGAACGAAAAAAACATGGGACTGGATCCATTTCTTGGTCCACCTCCAACCAGTGGCAGCCCCATTCTTGAGCCCGTCCACCCAGTCCCAGTGGAAATGGCTGACGCTGACATGGATATCAGTGACACGATTGAGGACAAGAGTGACTTTGCGGAATTGGCTTCCAGTTTCAATTTGGAATCAGAGCAGGAAGGACAAGGACTGGCAGCGGAAGCACCACCACCAATTCTCACTCATGTCACATCCAATGATGGTGGAACTCAAACGGGTCTCAAGCCAATCAAAAATAGCCTTCCTTGGGAAACGTTTGAGGACTTGTTTGTGATTGATGAAGACACGCGTTGGTGAGTATGGCCTCGAGGATTGACAGGAACTATGAATTCCTGCGTTCTTTTTCTCGGCCACGACCTTTTACGGCTAGAGAGAGGCAAAAGGTATTGAAAACACTTAGTGTGGACAGACTAGAGGCGATTGCCGAGTGTATTTACAATATTTCTATTCAAACGGATTGGGGACCGTCCCCAAGGGTCAGAAAAGCTTTCAAAGCCACAGAGGATGGTAAAGCATTGGTGGCAGTTCAACCAGTGTTGACATTTTTAAAACGTTATCGCGTAAACTCTAGTGTCCCAAAAAACAAAAAACTAAAGCTAAATAAACTGCTGGCAATGGTGGTGAAACATCATGATGCCGTGTTTAAAGTCGTAAACTTGGCCGTTGGTAAAATTATTATTGCCAGTGTTTGTGAAGTTTGCAATGGGGAAGACTAGAGACAAAACTCTGTATGACAGTGATACAATAAAGGAAGCTTGGAAAACTGTGCGGCGTCCGGGTGCATACTCGGCAGTTTCTGGTTTTATTAAAAACAATCCTCAGTTTAGAGATCCGGCTGCGACTCTTCCCGTTTTGAGAGAGTTGGAGACATTTGGAGTTCACGAAAGCAGAAGGCGTCGTCCATTTAAACAACCTAAAATAGTGACTCATTTCCCAGGATATATACTCAGTGGAGATCTTATTGATTACAACAATATTAAATATCACAATAATCAAACTTCATACATCCTGGTCCTCGCTGATATTTTTTCAAAGGTAAATATTTAAGTTCAATCCATGTAATGTTTCTCTACCATAAGGACTCCATCTTCCGAATCAAAAATTGGTAGAATCAAATCCTCGTTTGCTGAAAATATTGCTCGATCGTATGTGTTGATTTTTTTAATAAATGTTGTCATCCTTTTGATTGAGTGGGGCAGTCGATTCCAATATTCAATATTAGCCATAACATAGTAGCTTTTCCGTACTTTAATCCCATCACGCTGATTAGTGTAGTCAAACGGAGTTTTGCAAAAAAATGGCTCTATTGATGGTCCCATCACCAGGTCCAATAGTTGCTTTTGCTCGGCACGTTCCGCTTCCCCTAGAAAAAATATTGTTACTATTCAGAAATATTTAGATGTTTACACTTACGTTTTTCCTTTGCAATGGCTGCCAGCATTTATCCAGTTTGTGGTCGATTTGGCTTTCCAATACTCTGTTGTTTTGGAGCAAGCTTTTCGGCCTGTTTCCGAGCTTCCATTTTGCAAGTCAGAATGCTGTGTGGTGAATGAATATTGCTTGGCCAAATAGAGCTCTTTTATACGAATCATTTTATTATCTCCAAAATTGTTAACAATCAAGTTGTGTAATTTTTTTCCACCAAAAGCACAGCTTCCGCTGTTTCCAAAACTGGAAGATGTAGCTGGTCACGCGTTTTAAAAATTACTCTTCTTTCCCTCTGGCACACTGCAATCAGCACAACGTATGGTCGAAGTTTGGTTGGAAACTGCTCCCAATATCCAAGCGTAGTGACAACAAAGTATCCCTTTCTTGCAAGTATCTTAAAGTCGCCATCATTCATATCCACGTATTCAAATGGAGTGGGACGAAACGTAGAACTGCCTGGTCGTAAACGAGGTGAAGCTGTCGGTCCAACAAACATGTACAAAATTTTCTTGTCTCGAGCTCGTTTTTCGTCCCCTGATTATACAAAAATTTAGTATTTGAGCTCAAGCAAACTGTTGTCTTTTACTTTTAATTTTTGCAAGATCCATCCTCTCCTTTTTCGATTTGGGTCTGGCCTGTTTCCTTGCCCTTGTCCTTTTGGATGGGACCGCTTAAACAAAAATAATCAAGTATTTGTTGATGCTAGTAATTGTGAATTAAATTACCATCTTTGGTCGGCTCGATTTCCTCGACTTTGTTGTCCATGCTTGAAGTGTGTAGCTTGAAGGCTGTTTTACGACTGATGTAAACCTACCAGTGCTTTTTATACTGACTCACAGTCTGACCTTGTACAGGTAACCAGGCTTATACCTGTAAAAAAGAAGACTGCCGCTAATTTGACTAAAGCCTTCCGCGCATACTTTGAAGCGAATACAGTTCCCTTCAAAATTTGGTTTGACCACGGTAAGAAACCTTGCAGACATATTACAAGTCGACTTTTTATCAATTCTTTGTCATTTACCAGAAAGGGGAGTCTACTCGAAGGAATTTCAACAGATGTTGGCAGAGTACGGTGTAAAGCTCATCTCAACATTTAGCACTCATAAATCTATATTCGCGGAAAGGAGAATAAGGGACATCAAATCGAGGTGAGAATGTGTACGATTTATTTATGAAAATCGTATTTAAGTCTTATACATTCTCACAGGCTTGCAAGGATTTTTACCGAACGAAAGAAACCGCGATGGATTGACGTAATTGGGGATCTTGAACTAAATTTAAACAACTCTTTTTCGTCAGTACTGGGAACTAGCCCCGCCTCCGTCAACGATCAGAACGCGTCAGAGATTTGGATGCGTATGCATGACAAGCTGATTAAAAATTACGACAGTATTCCGCCAGCAAAGCTACAGACTGGAGACAAAGTTAGGATCTCTGTAACGAAACGAGTATTTGCCAAAGGGTAATTTGTATTTTTTTTAATGACTTGAATTTTGCTTGACTGATTTTGTTGTTATCTAGATATGACAAGAACTATAGTACCGAAATTTTTACGATTGGACAAATTGTTCGTATGAGCAATCTCTACGCTTATAGGATTCACGACTCAAACGGTGTCTCAATTCCGGGCACTTATTTGGATTCAGAACTAATCAAAGTAGGCAACCCATAATGGAATCTGCATTGGACTTTCACAAGGAATTTTACATTACTTTGCAAAGTGACAAATCTCTTTCGCACTACCCATGCAATACAAGCTCGGATTTCAAAAATCAGCATCAATCTAAAAAACGACGACTATGTGGTTGGGATCTCTGAAATTTTCTACTTTGCAAAAGGCCATGTAAACTTGAGCGACAGTGGGGCAGCGGATACCACTAGTCAACCAGCAAGCTCAAATGGCCCCAAACGCTTTTTTGACCCAAAGAAAAAAGGAGACAATATTGTCAAAACCTTCAAAACTTCAATTTCTACATTTAACCAGTCTAAAAAACGAGGCGACATATGGATAAATTGGTTTACGGAATTTTCAATGACATTAGATAACAATGCAGAGGTACACGTTGAGCTGTCCAAGTACTATTCTTTGGTATCCCGCAAACCGTACACTGTGATTAAACTCGTGGATCCTCTTGAAGAGTATATCATGACTTTGCCCCCAGATACGGCGACCGTTTTTGGCTTCACTACAACCAATTTTTTGCCAAACAAGGAATATACATCTGAAGAGGAACAGGACATAAATGTTTTTGATGCTCTTCGGGATGGACATGTGCTATCCATCCATGTTAAAAAAATTCTTACAACGGAAGTCGAGATTGAAGAACCAGAAGATGGGGACCGTGAAGCTCTTTTGGAAAATATTGTTTTTGCTCTAAATGCTGCAAAGTTTAAAACTGGGTTCCTCATGATGGACGACGATACGTTGGACGTTGTTATTTATGACGAAGGTGTGGCCCTACAAATGCCACCGCCAGTCTGCAAGGTACTTGGGATCCCGGATGGAACGATATTTCGGGAAAAGACTACACGAATACGTCTCCCTCCTTTTTTTGAAACGGAAACTTCTACGACTGCCCCACAAACAACAGTCAGGCAAGGCCGTGTGGACTGGAATTTTGACAGAGTTTTGGTTCTGACGGATGTAATGGAGCCCACCATGTTTGCGGACGAGCTAGAGCCTCTCATTAGAATCATTCAGAAACCGCTAACAAGGATTGACGTTGGGGAGCGCCATTTGACATTTTCTCCCGTCTATTACTTTCCAGTGCGGAGGCAGATATTTACAAGCATGGGCATCAGGCTGTTGGATGATAAAGGAAGACACTTGCCAGTTCTCCAAACTCATCCCACAACCGTAATTTTGCACTTTAAACGACGATACTGAGTTTAGTCTCTCTCAGTACGTCAACCTGTACAGTCAATTTTATTTTTCCTTGTATATAATTCAATAAATTTATTAAAACCATGTCACATGAGACCTAGTAGAACAGTGATTTGTACAGAAGATTACAAGTGTTTTGTGGACGTTAAACCTGGACAAATCAAGTCTGTGCAGCATCAAATGGATATCCAAACAGGGGGGATTTCTGCCGCCAATCAACTGATTCCTCTAAACTTTAAAGAAGCTACGCCAACGCGCCGTAAACGTCGTGGACCTAGCCAGACGGGGCGAGGTAGGAAAAAGAGGGTTGTTCTCGGTAGTGACGGGGTCAGTACTCCATTGGGACCCAGAAAGAGAGGACGGCCTCGCAAACTACTCCCAGCTCTAGACACTGCTGCCACAACAGCCGATAACTTTGCGCCTGCGGATTTGATAACCACAGCTTTGACTCCACCCCCAGTCAAGAAACGCCGCCGCCAATCCACGTCCAAGCCGCGCAGTAAATCCAACACCAAGCGAAAGCCATCGAGAAGCAAAAGCGCAAATAGGAAAAAGTGTAAACCGGCATTCAAAAAAAGGGCCGTAACCAAACGAAAAAACAACTGCACCTGTCCAAAAACCAAAGGTCGCAAGGCCGTCAAAAAAAGCCGTAAACAAAAGGCAGTCGCAAAGAAACGTCAAAGAGGAAGACCACCATTCTCGGGCAAGAAAAGGAAGCCAACCACTAGGCGCTAAACATGGACGAAGACGGCACAATCCTCGGATCCCCTTCTTCCATGCGCGCCTCTCTAGACTTGTTTAGTGTAAGTGCTTGATGCGTTTTTCAATCACAAACATTTTCTAATTTTTATTTTTGTAGTTGTGGAGTACTGACATTTCCGTGACATCTCAAGACTATGTGGCTCTCCATCCCGTCAATGCGTTTAAACAGGATGAAAACGTTCCTATAGATTTTATTTACAACAAGTCTTATTCCTACTACACTTCTGGTTCCGAATCCTATCTCTATGCCAAATTAAAGATTGTCAAGGCAAATGGAACCAGTATTTCTTTGGCGGATAATATTGGACCAGGCCAACAATTTGCCCTTCAACTTTTCAACACTATCCACGTGTTTATCAATGGAACCTGTGTAACTTTTCAGCCAAATTTCTATCCATTCCGACAAGCTATTGAGCAACTACTTACTACTTCAACGGCCTATCAAAAAAGCGTCCTTAGTGAAGAATTATTTTATCGGGATCAAGAGAAACACATTTTTACAAATGCAAATACGGGATTCAAAAAGCGACAAGAGTTGGCAGCCGAAAGCAAATCAATTGAACTCGTTACTCGACTTGGAGAATTTCCATTCAATTGTATTCGTCAACTTCCACCAGGTTTGATTTTTACACTTTTATTTTGTCACGGAAAATTTGATTAATTTACAAGTCACGCGTAACAAGTTTTTCATTATCAATAATTGGTAGAATGACATTGTCCTGTACTTTGAAAATTGCCCGATTTTCCTTTTCACTGCTCACTAGAAACGAAATCTTGGGTCGACACAAGTTTGGAATGTTATTCCAGTAGTGAAGACTGCAAAACACCACGGTGTTTTTGACAACTGCAATTCCAGCGTTTTGACAAAACTTGGTTGGTTTTTTAGCGGCAGATTCCAACTGTCGCTTTACTTCTTTGTAGGCGACTCCATTAATATCTGCTCAAAAGAATTGAATAATTTTTGAAAATTTAGAAACGCGAAACGTTTACCCATATGTTTAACACGTTCATGTTTGCAAGCTCTTTTTTTACAGGCATCAGAAGTGCCTGTAGACGAATTTAGTTTTTAAAATTTAAAATTTTTAATAAATTTGAAATTTACCGGTTGTCATTGAACGAGTTTTCATCCTTGCACAATTTGTGTGTTTCTATGGAGTGTTGTTTGAGAACTGAAAAGTTTACCAGGCTTTATTTGTATTTATAGGGTGCGAAATACGTATACGACTAGAACGAAGCAGTGCA
>JAAXNX010003742.1:0-10108 GCA_036491905.1 Folsomia manolachei
GTTTAACCTCTTTTTGACCATATTCGTCATATGACGTATTTTTATAAGCATCCCTTGACGCCCAAATTCGTCATATGACGGATAAAAATAAACCTGCATAGTAACTCAAATTCGTCATATGACGTAACCATGAGACTTAACAGTGGAGACCAAATTCGTCATATCTCGTACGTCTTAAAATTTCCATCCGGACCAAAATCGTCATATCGCGTAGGAATAAAAATTGCCAATAATACCAAATACGTCATATGACGTATTCTCCAAATTCCTTGAAAGACTAAATTCGTCATATGACGTATTCCAAAATTAAAAATTTCCTATCTGTTTTCTGGGCTGTTTTATTATAATAATTGCATGAAAATACTAACTAACTTTGTGTTCCATCTATGCCTAGTGGTGCAAAGAGGCACCACCAACTTTTAGTACTCAGTCTGCCGGCAGAGCCCACTAGATATCACCTCCCATTCTTCTCCTTTCTTCAGCCTGTTTTATTGGGTTTTTGTTTTGGTGTTATTTTATTATTCGTCAAACCAATTGAAGAATAACTTCTCACCCTCTCAAGCAGGAAGGACATCTAATTACCATCCTCTCTCCAGGTACGGAAGGGCATTTAATTACCATCCTCTCTCCAGGTACGGAAAGACATTTAATACCATCCTCCTCTCTCTCCAGGTACGGAAGGACATTTAATACCATCCTCTCTCTCCAGGTACGGAAGGACACTTAATTACCATCCTCCTCTCTCTCCAGGTACGGAAGGACATTTAATTACCATCCTCTCTCCAGGTACGGAAGGACATTTAATACCATCCTCCTCTCCAGGCAGGACATACCCGGCTCCTCTCCAGACGAAATGGAATCTGACTCTGATTTGAGTGATGTCGAAGAAGGAAATCAGCCACTTGGTACTCTGAGTGATGACGAAGGTCTAGCATTTCATGAAGGGGAGGAGGAGGATTCTGACCAAGAGCTTGGAGAAACTTCTGAAGAGAATTGTGTAAGTTTCATTCATTTTAAGATTATAAATTTATGGAATGACATGAGGTTATAATTTTGCAGATGTGGACAGAGAATGAACCCTTTGAACCCTCTCTTATGGATTTTGTGGACCCTCCAACTTTCTTGCAACAAGGATTTGACCTGGGTGACAATCCTACTCCTTTCTCAATTCTGCAGAAGTTTCTTCCGGACTCGTGCCTTGAAGAGATTTGCTTTGAAACGAATCGTTACGTCGCTCAACGCATTGCAATCAAAGCAAACTCGTTCCCAAACTGGAAAAATTTGTGTAAGGAGGAATTGTGGCGCTTCTTCGCACTTCACTGTTTGATGGGAGTGGTTAAAAAGCCTTCAATTAAAGACTACTGGAGCTCCGATGTGATGGATGAGACGCCATACTTTAGGAATATGATGAGCCGGAACAGGTCAACTGTTTGATGGGAGTGGTTAAAAAGCCTTCAATTAAAGACTACTGGAGCTCCGATGTGATGGATGAGACGCCATACTTTAGGAATATGATGAGCCGGAACAGGTTCGTCCGTAATATTATGAGTTTGCAGTCATTGTTGTGCATAAATATCTAAACTAAACTGTTTTTAACAGATTTGAGCACATTCTCCGAGGCCTACATTTTTACAATAATAATGACATCAGTGGACCAAATCCGAGAGATCGATTCGTAAAACTGGGGAATTTTATGGATGGGATTTTGGACCGTTTCAAGTCAGTGATTCATCCGGAAGAATTTCTGAGCCTTGATGAGCAGCTCCTTCCCTATAAAGGACGCCTTAGCTTTCGCCAGTATAACGCCAAGAAGCGAGGACGTTTTGGGATCAAATCCTTCATTCTCTCCGATGCTAGGAGCAAGTTCGTTTTGGATATCTTCCCGTATCAGGGTAAATCAACCCCCATAAATCAAGAGGATGTAAAATCTTTGGGGTTCGGAGGGGCAACTGTTAAGAAGATGTTAGGCCAGTACTTGGGAAAAGGACAGAAAGTTGTAATCGATAATTATTTCATGAGTCCAAACTTGGCGGAATATTTGCTGGAAAGTAAAACGTACATCCTTGGAACAGTAAAAAGGAATCGGAAAAATATGCCGAAAATGACTGGAAAACTTGCAAAGGGCGCCGTGCAAACTTATTCCAACGGGAAGGTGCTTGTGGAGCGTTTCAATGACCGCCGAGAAGTTCTGATGTTAAACACATTTGTGCCACACAGCATGGAAAGATCCAATGGCTACAACCCCCACAACGACAGAGACAAACCAAGGTCAATTCTAATCTACAATTCAAGCATGGGAGCAGTGGATGACCTTGACAAGATTATCCGTCCTTATCAAGCGAACAGGAAGACACAACGGTGGTACAAAAAATACGCTTTCCACCTTATTGATATTTGCATCTTCAACACCTTTGTGCTTTACTCCGAGGGCAAATCTCGTAAACTGAGGTACAAAAACTTTTTAAAGGACTTAATTCGGGAAATCCTAGCCGTTAACAATAAACCAGAGTCGAGCAAACGAGGGAGGCCTTCAACTAGTGATCATGTAAAGGAAGGTCGCCTAGTTGGGAGCCATTGGCCTGAGAAGATCATGGGAGAAAGTAATAATCATGCCAAAATGTCGGACTGCTACATGTGTAAATTGGAGGGACGGCGACACGGGACCTCAATCCAGTGCAAAACCTGCAAGAAGCGTCTGTGTTTGGAAACAAATGGCTCAATATCTTGTTTTGAGAAGTTCCATACTGTCCCTAATCTTCCTGCTAAAGCAAAAGTATAAATCATCAATGAAATATATGCATAATTAATATGATTGCATATTAACTGTGCTCTTGTTTTTACAGAGGCGTTCCATGCCAGAAAGTGAGAGTCAGGCCGCCTAAACTACTTGGAAAATTCGTTGTAATCTGTATTTTATATGCAAATCAATTATTTTTGTGTGCACACATCTTTGTCTCGTAATTGTTCATTATCTGTTGTTGTTTATTCGGGAATTAATGTGTTAATCTCCATTTTTTAACTTAAAATTGATCATTTTATGCATATTATGTGCCAAACTACCCATGTGTAGTGTCAAATCCGAATAATTCCCTTTGTAATAATTTGGGCGCTGGGGGTATGTGGGGTCGTAATAATGGTCTTGTAGTATTGCTTTATCTAAGCTAATTAAGTAATTTACGGCACGCTTAGCGACGCCATATTGGGCGTTTATTAGCATCTAATGTTTGTTAAAATTGGTTGTCAACAGATGAATTTGTGACGCTATATTTAGGCGTCAAGGGTCAATAAATATATTAAATATGGTCAAAAAGAGGTTAACNAGTATTAACATCATGTCCGACAGGGGCATACAGACAATCAAACCAACTTCGCTCTGTATGGATGATAGGAGAAAAGTACAATAAAGAAAGTGAAATTGTAAAAGTTTTTCATTTCATCTTTCTTTGCCAATTGCACTACACGGACTTTTATTTTAGTGTTAAACATTAAGTCTACTACAGGATGAATTGTCGGAAAGCCAAGACAATATATAAATTGGCGATGGAGGTTATGTAGTTGTGAGAAGGAAAAGAAGGTGCAGAATGCTAAACGCTCAATGTAACAAATTAGCAATAAACCAACATTTCATTCTTCCTAAATGGTTTTATGATCCAAGTTCAGTATTGCATAGAAAGCTATTGCATTCTCCATATATTGGAAGGGTTGGAGTTGGATGACCTGCAGGCCGACATGTCCATCCAACTCCAAATTAAACTGGCTCAACTACATCCTCCTCAGCCTGCTCGTGAACTAGACAACCAAAACCAAACCACAAACGGTCAATAATGCTGACATCCCTGTAATTAACTTTGTCCTTGTAACACGAGTTACAGCAAATCAATTCACTTTATTTGATAACTGCGTGTGAAAAAACATCCTCAGAGAAAGAAAGCAATCACGAATGGAATGATGATAATTTACAAGCAGTGCGTCTATAAAACCCTATCTTTGAGTTTTACCTACAAAAAATCAAGCAACTAGAAACTAGGCGAAAAAGAGAAGTGAAAGTAAAGTAAGCCTTGTCAAATGTCCCTGGCGACTGGTGGCCCTGTTGAAATACGGCGGAATCAGCTCAGCAACATGTTGAATTTCAAGCCTAACAGAAATCACGGGACACATATTCCATGTACAGCGTATATAAGCTTGCAATAAACATTAAAGTGGGTCTGTTGCACTTAATTTTTAGGAAATCTCCAAAGAGAAAAAGAGAACAAAGAGAATTTATCACAAAAGAAAGCGGAAGGGTCGGATTGGAAAGGTGTACAGATTGTTTTTGAAAACAAATACAAAACACTAGTCAGATCAGAATAGAAGCAGGACAAGTTCACTCTCAACCTCAATACACGAGGCCACCACCAGGTTTGTTTGTTTGTTTGTTTGTTAGACGTTTATTAACGTGATATTCCTTGAACAGTTCAACTGAATGACTGGTATTAACAAGTATCACCTATGCTACATGGACAAATTGTCAAGGGTCTGTTGCACTTAATTTTTAGGAAATCTCCAAAGAGAAAAAGAGAACAAAGAGAATTTATCACAAAAGAAAGCGGAAGGGTCGGATTGGAAAGGTGTGCAGATTGTTTTTGAAAACAAATACAAAACACTAGTCAGATCAGAATAGAAGCAGGACAAGTTCACTCTCAACCTCAATACACGAGGCCACCACCAGGACAAATTGTCAGATCTACATATAACGCCCACAAACAACATTATGAATTATTTACCGGAAGGTAGAAGAGAAATACCAGATGAGGATGAAAAGCAAACTTGACACTATTCTAGGATTGAATGCATCTCTCCGTATCCATTAGATGAGGATGGCATTTGTTTAAACTCTTCATTTTACTGTTTCAGTACAGTCCTATCAATTCACTTGCTCTTTAATGATCAACTGCGTATGCAAAGTAGATTACGCCGAAATCAGCACTTGTGCATACAAAAGAAGACACGATACTCTGCCAATTTCCTTTATACGTAGCACCACACTGATCCCAGAAGGTGTTATTCACTCGGGTGGTATTAAGTTGAGTGATTGATTGACTAATTAATGAATTATTTCCAAACAACCGTGGCGTAGGTGAGATTGGAATGAGGCAAGTTGAGAAAGCTGGCAGATTGTTCTAAGTTCCAGAGCAGGTTGTATTCCTTTATTCGTAGCACCACACTGATCCCAGAAGGTGTTATTCACTCGGGTGGTATTAAGTTGAGTGATTGATTGACTAATTAATGAATTATTTCCAAATAACGGTGGCGTAGGTGAGATTGGAATGAGGCAAGTTGAGAAAGCTGGCAGATTGTTCTAAGTTCCAGAGCAGGTTGTCTTTGACTTTGGTAGTTGGTGCGTTGAGGGTGAGTGAGGACTGACTGGAGGAAACTCTTCCTCGCCCCCTTTCAACCTTTTCAAGCCTTTCATTTCATGGAATCTATTCAACTGTAACATAGCGTCCACCAGATTGACGTAACACAACGTAACCGAAGAAAAAAAACACTTTGCCAATTCCTTCTGTCTCCGCTATTCCGAGGAGTTTTGTATGCTCTTACTTTATTAGTTAACACACAACCATCAAGATAGCATTAGCTTGCTTTTCCTGTCATCACAAAAATTGCATTTTAGCGAAAGTTTGCGTACTTCCTGAATAAATTGCCATTAGTACTTGAGTATTCTTTCCATTAGAAAGAACTGCGCGTGGAGAGCTCTAAAATATGCAAAGATGGCTCCTACGGTTATCAATTCGTGAGTAGATTGGATATGCAAACTTCCCATAGGCTTGATTGGATTTTTGGCCAATTTTCTGACACCAACGCTAATGAAGGAGAAAGCCTTGCTTTATGTGGTGCGAGAACAAATAGGTTGGTAGCCATAAAAGTAGAAACCTTCAACAATGGAAGCCAACTAATAAGCAAGTAACTAACGAATACATGAAATCAAGGTTTTTACAGCACACCGCACTAATTACTTAAGTTGGCAAACTCAAGCCAGGGATCCGGTGATGACTGTATTACTATATTTTAAGGACGTACCTTTATGTTCAAGTTTAATTTCGAGATGGGCATGATGAATTCAAAAACTACTCCAGTTTAATCAGCAGACTTCACTCACTGTCAAATTCAGAAATTTCCACTCAACAATCCAAATGCTGAACGGAAAGGTGAGTAATAAGTAACTGGATTGTTACATAAGAAATTTGGAGACGGGAGAAAGAGTGCTGTGATTGAGTGTTGGCGTGGAGTAGGTTGTAATGAGAAAGGGTTAAGTTAAAACCGAACTCTGTTTTATATACCCATCAGTCACTACCAAAAACAGCACTGGGTCCAGCCAATTAATGATGAATAAGTACATATATGATCCGCCACAAATACATTAAATTTTAGACAATCTCCATCTCAAAATGAATGAAGCGTCTGCTGTAATTTTATGGCTGGATTTGCCCAGCTCCACCATAATTATAAGGTTTATTACTTTGCACTTCGTATTGTGTCCCATGTGCCCAGCAAGTGTAATTTTTAATCCTATCCAACATTTATAACAAATCCATATCTGTGAGCAACAAAAAGTTAAAATCACTTCACCCAGTCGCATTAGTTGGCGAGTATGGTTGCTGCTAATAAGCAGGATAAAAATAGCAAAATTTTCAACAATTTTGTCATGACTTACGCTTCTCCAATTTATGTACCCATTAAACCCTGCTTATCATTTATTTATTTATATACTTTTCTCAATTCATTCCTTGACTGTGTGAAATTGACAATTTAGCTGCGGCGTAGGTACGGCGGCATCAAACAATTTTGTCCTTGTCCTTAACTTTTGAGAAGGGTTCAGTGTCAAGTGGTGTCAGCCAAATGACCTGTCTCATTCAAACTATTAATAAGTTTAAATTTTGGAGTCTACCACTTAAATTTTCTGGAGGAAAATGAAGACAAATGAATCGGATATAAAATCCATTAGTCCTAATCACAACGCAATTACAGTTGAAGTCAAACTTCTCTGTTCAAGGCCGGTAATACAAAGACAACCAGAAATCAATGCCCTGTGAAAAGTTAACAGCTTAGATTGTATGTTGACCGTTCTTCGCCCCCGATGCCCAGCACCAACGCTCTAATAATTTGATTTAAAACCTTTTGTTAAGTCTTGGATAATGAATAGTAATACTATTTTATGCGCGAATTGCCGGTCACTGTCATCCAGTAGGATTCCATTAATTATGACATTTGCAGGAATTAACAATATGCAGAAGGTATGAATGATACATAAATCAAAAGCTTGCTAAACTGTTACTACAACCCCTGTGCCATCGATGACGCTGAAAAATCATGCTCTGACTGAATGGTAATGATGCAAATATCGGACTTTGAAGTAAAAAAATGTATGATTTTGGAGAAATGATTATCATGCATGGCTTGCCTGTTAACTCACATGCATGGCATAAATGGTCATTGTTGTACATTCCAAGAGATGATGCTCGTCATGACAAGATATATCGACTGGTATGACTCCAGACATTGTTTGACTGAGGGTAACTGCAGATGAATTGCAAAGCATATCGGTAATACATTAAATACTACCGGTAAATATACGAATCCTTTAATTAGCTTAATGAAGACCTTAGATTTTGTTGCGATATTTATGAAATGAATGCCAAGTTCTATTGCATAAAATGCCTTCATTTGTCAGCAATGATCATTCGAACATGGTTGATGCATAAATCTAGATAACAGCTTTATTTCAAGCAAATCTTTTGTTTATTTGGTTTGACAACTTTTACAGTTATTCCAAGAGATGATGCTCGTCATGACAAGATATTCGACTGGTATGACTCCAGACATTGTTTGACTGAGGGTAACTGCAGATGAATTGCAAAGCATATCGGTAATACATTACATACTACCGATAAATACACGAATCCTTTAATTAGCTTAATGGAGACCCTAGATTTTGTTGCGATATTTATGAAATGAATGCCAAGTTCTATTGCATAAAATGCCTTCATTTGTCAGCAATGATCATTCGAACATGGTTGATGCATAAATCTAACAGCTTTATTTCAAGCAAATCTTTTGTTTATTTGGTTTTACAGTTCGTAATTCGTCTTCCCCGACAAGGGGTTATAAAATATAATTCGGAAACATTTTAGCTGCGAGTTGAAAGCAGTTGGACTTTGCATCGTACGAATATAGGAACTCCTTGCTAGACTCATACGTATTAACTTTAACTTATAAATATATCTACACATATATCTGATCAAGTAGGAAGTATCGAACGTTCTAAACCTATATATGTTTGTTAATTATAGTTGATTGCAGGAACGGACTGACTTGATTGATTTGAGACGGAATGAATAATTTTGATTGTCATTAAAGTCAGAAATAATCGCTTTCATTCATCTTAGAAACATGCTCGATTATATTTGGAATTACCAAGTGTATTGAGTGCAAATTGGGAAATAAGAATGAAGCCGAACTAACCAAACAATATCATAATAACAATATCTAAGGTCAATCAATCTACAATTTACCCATCATTGCCTTGTCATAAGACAAAAATAATGCTTATCTAGGTATACCCTGAAAATAATTATTGAGAAAACAAACTTTCACCTTTGTCCTTGAGCCATTGTCTTTGCTTCAATTATTGATGGAGTTATTCCGAACAACAGATAACCTACATTTCCTTCCGTTTTCTCCGTCTTGGAGTGACAGCGAGTAAAGTAAAGCAACATTATCGCACTCCAGAGATCAATAACTGCTTCTCTCAATTGGAGGACAGGTGTAATTCAACTTGAAGGCTGCTTCAATACTTTTGTCGCATTTGCAAATAAGGAAATGAAAAAAATTGTCTACGTATGCATGAAACCAGCAAAGACACAGATAAAATATTCAGTGGTACTCTAATTTCAGTTCAGTAACTATAAAATTGAAAGCAACTGAATTGATATCGTCAATGATTCATATGTCTGAACATAAAGTGCAATAGCGAAGTGTGATACAAAGTTAAGGCATAGAAAATTGATATTCTTACTGTCATCGCACTCAATCAGTTTGAGTCTGTTGGACAGACAATGTCGTTATCCAAATAAATACCATCTTTATTTAGTGATAACATCAGATTTAAAAACATCAGTTATTTCAAAATATTTACAGCAATTTAGCCACATTATCAGACCACGAGGTGAAACACCGGGTGAAGACTTCATTATATTAACTTCGTGACCTCCCACGCAAAACATCAAACTATTTAACAAGCTTTGTAAATACTATTTGGAACAGAACAACTCAGATGATTAATATTAAAGTAAATTGCGAAAACACGAGCAAAGAAATTAATAAAAATGTTATGAATGCATTTATTGTAGCAATATTTAGTAGCCTATCCAAATTTTGATCACATGCACACATCCTATTCATTCCGAACCCTGTAAATTCATTCAACACGGAACTAATCATTAGGATACCGAAATCACAATCTCGCTAAAGATATCCAAATATTTGTAAGTTGCGACAAGCAGTAGGACACATGGTTTGAAAGTTTCTTATGCAATTATTGCCACTCAACTATCGTTGAAGCAGTGGAGATGGAGAGGAGCAAAATCCTCTGATGACAAAACTGTCAGAGGAACCACGTAGACAATATTTCATTGTTTTCTTATTCATATTTTCATTCACCTAGACATACTGAATAAGCATGATAACGTCAGAACTATAACGTCGTCCACATAATCCATTCATGGGTGAATTAAATTTGGATTTTAACCTGCGTACCCACTACTCAATTAAAAAAATTCCATGGTCAATACTATTGGACAAGGATGTCCACTGGATATCCTTATATTTATATATATATATATCACCGAAGAAAATCCTACATTCATTGGATCGGATTTATGCTGAAGGTGATGAAGTTGATGGCGTGTGCGTTTAAATAAATACAACTGCGACTCAATTATATGATGCAATCATATAGAATTTTGAGTGATACTTTAATTAAGTCTGGATTTTAGTATTAAAAATTTTGCATGCAAATTACCAATTGCTTGAGTGACAGAATAAAACAGAGGTATTCGTTTGTAACCTG
>JAAXNX010003743.1:0-10102 GCA_036491905.1 Folsomia manolachei
CACAGTTTTTCATAGAATCCAAATTTTAGGATTCTTAAGTTTCAGATGCAGAAAGAACACACTTACATTATTCACAGACTATGAATCACAGTGCAATTGCAACCCAACTGCAACTGAGTTGAGTGCAAGAAGTCAAACAAATTCGGGTAAAAAGGAAATGCAATAGTTCATGATCCACGGTGTAACATAACATCTCAACTGTTTAAAGTCAGGCAAGGTATTGAATATCAATGCGTTGGAGTTGTAACTGGTTAGATGTGGATAAAAAAATAATGAGTTATAAACCGTGTTACATATTTATCATTCAACTAGAGTTTGGTACACTAAATGTAAATGGTCGGGTTCACACCGACATTAAAAATTTATTAATTTAATTAATTATCACCTAAAATTCAGATTATTGATGAGGATTATAGTCTGAGCAGCAATAAGAATATTTCAAGTTCAAGTGTGCCACCATACTCATTCATACAACAAAATATTTGTATACAGTCACAAATGCAGAAACATTTCAACATAACAAAGAAATGGTTGTGGGCCTGTCAAATCGGGTTTCCTGCATATTACCCGTGGTCATACCTTACTAGCCCAACTATTACACATTCGGACTTTCTTCATTTGACCCTCGCATGAGAGAAAGTCAGTAAACACGTCGTGGCAAAGTGCTTAGGATGTGAATCTCAATTTTCATTCTTATGCTTACTATGCATAACCTTTCCTTCTGTCACCAATACCATCAAATAGTCATCGCCCAAGAAAACTGGCAGCATTTGTTTTCCCACCATTGAATGGTGACCATTGGTGAGTAAATGTCAAAAGTTACTTTCACTTTGGTAAGTAAAAGTACGGACTCATTGGTGACATGGCACACCTTACTTTTTCCATGCATACCTTCACCAACTAAGTAGTAAGTAACCTAACCGGTAGCCACCCACCCCACAGTCAATTCTGGAAGGACACTCAGTCAGTCACTCGATAAATTCATTGTGCCATGTTTCAACACAGGTTCCCATAAAACAACGCCCGTTTACTCCACCCAATCGATATCCATTAAGCCCGTAAAAGGTTTGACAAACAAATGCAAACGGCAAATCAAGTTCTAAGAGTTGTTGGCTAGAGTGAAAGTCATCACGAATATTTGTGAGAAATTCTCCGAAGGAATTCTAGGGCACAAAAGTAAGCCGATTACTATCCACTTGGGGTGACATTGAAATGTAAATTTAAACAAGTGGACGAAAAATTATGTTGTCCAATCAAACTTGATTACAAGCTAATTGCGTATAAATTCAATTTGAATTTGAAATAGGTGGAAAGCAAAGTTTGCTTAGCAAACGCTTATACTTTGGACAATATTTAATATTCACACTTACATATGCATCTTAACTGTTTCTATTATCCTTATCTTATTAGTGTTATCTAGTGATAACCATGCAACTTTCTTGCCGGAATTAACCAAATTGTCCAGCTAATGTGGGGCAAAAACCAATAAAGTTCTTTACCTTGCTAACCAGTCGGCACATCAATTAACAATAATCCACTTAAATGATACCGTTTTTCACATTCCATTTAATGGCAGCACTCCAAATGAGGACAGTTCCCGGAATCCATTTGAATATCATTTACAGATTCTATTTTATTGTACATGGGGAGTCATACAAAGTCATACAAAGCACGAAAAGTCACACAACGTGTGCGGATTGGCATTGAACTTCATTCCCAGTATGTAATCAGCTCCATTCAATGGTTCAATGAATCATATCTCATTTTCGCACACTTTCGCTGAAACATTTGGAAGCACAACCTTTGTTTAGAATGCAAGTAAGGAACAAAAGAAAGTCAATAAATCAATACAAAGTCATATAATGGCAGTGTTGAAATTCATGAAATGTTATTTACTTGAACGGGAGGGACCTTTGTTGATGGAAAGCAATGATTTAATATTTTCAACCAAGTGTATTTTGAAATGTTAAAAATAAAAGCCGAAACAAAACTCCATCAAATCTCAAAGTTATTTAAAAAATCATAGGTACTGCAAGCATGTTATTTTAGTGTTCCATCCTCCAGAAGCAATTTCTCATTCTAGACTCCATTTCAGCAATAGCACGGTTGAATTTAAATTGGAAAACTTGCATCAGTCAGTGAACAATCTAATGTAAAGCAAACTAGAAGATAAGAGTATGACGAAAAAAAGCCAGTCAGCACCGGCCACGCTAGGGTGATCAAGTGTCAAAATTACACTCGGAACAGCAAGGATTACAGTAAGGTCTGAGAAATAAAAAATAAGCCCATTATTACACTGCATTATACCTCCACTATATATTTACGGGAAGGTGTAAAAAGATGATCCGAATCTAAATCAGGCATCTTTTTCAAGTTGGGGGGAGGAAATTTGCTCTGGATTTTTCAACTCGCTCAAATTCATTGTTGGAGTTTGATTGTGTGGAAAGTGATGCTGCTTGCTCCCAGAGAAGAGGTTATTTCATCCTTTTAATCGCACATTGAGTCTCACCTAAGTAATCCTTTTTTCGGGTTTAGTTTATTATAACATTGCATAATAATATGCGACCTGTGCAAGACTAAAATTGAGTCACTCAGTCCAAAGAATCTTGTGACCCAGCCAAGCAATGCACACATATTAGATATGTGTGGTTCGTATTCGATGGAAAAGTAGCAGCACAAATTATCCATTCTTACGTAGTAAATATGTACATGAAATTAAGTTGCAACAAGGAAACAATTCCTACCCACCACAGGTAAAGAGAAGATGATATGATCTTGTTCATCGGATGGGGTCTGACTGGAAAAACCTCCCTGTTTGTTTGGACAATTTTTCAAGTTATGACCAGTAACCCACAGTAACCCTTCCACCCAGTATTTGGCAAGTGTAAGTCCGATGCCCCATGAGGCATTGTAGTTACTTTAATATTATTATTTTTAGAAGATATGATTACAGTTATGTTCCAACTAGATATGTAGACATTATGCGAAGATTTTGAAATTATGGCATTTTTGTTTCAAATTACGGATATCGAAATCCTATTACTCAAATTGATTGTAACCCAAGATCATTTTGGCAAGATGAAGCTGGACATACTCATCTAAATAACCTGTACTATCCAGTCGGAGGGTCCGACTCGGACCTTTCTCTAGTAATATTGTCATCCTTAAAATATTTTAGAAAAATGGAAACAACGTTACAACACGTTTCATCACATTGAATCCTTCCTTGTTTGTCCGTATTTAATGGTTCCTTATGACACTCACCGAAAAATGCGCTTACAAAAGTGAAGTCAACAGTAACACTTCTTCCCAAACCAACAAATCAGCCCCACCGTCCCTTCCAAATGTCATGCAAGACATAATGGTTCACATACACTACGGTCATCATCGAATCGAAGAAAAAGGTGGGGACAACGTCTCCCTGCCTGAGCTGCCTGATTATTTACAATTTACCACAATACTCAAAGTGAAGGCTTGGTTTAGTTATTGTTCCTCGTAAAACCTGCAAGAATTCAGCCCACACATTTGACAGAAAGTTTGTTGAGTTTGCCTTCTCTCCACTTTGACACCGTCTGTGATGCCGCCTCCCATTTTTACCACCTTTCCATTGTATTCTTATCCTCCGTGAAATTTCTGACCTGTCGACGTGTCAAAGCCTATCCCAATCCTGTGCCAATCTGCACACCTCACAAAAATTCATTCCTTACACAATTCATGCCCAACAATACCCCACCATCAGGACACTCTCACGTTGGCTTACCTCTCAATTCTCAATGAGAATTCTTCATTGGTTTGCTTGAACAACAATAAAACACTCCAATAATCGCTTTGACTCTAATATGCGACATCTCTGACAGTTTCAATTGTTGCGGATTATAGAAAATCCAAACTATTTTGGAGAAATCGTTTGGATTTTTTGTAAGAAAAGCTCTGAATGTCGGTGTCGAGTATGGTATTAAATGGCGTACCACCCACTCACATAATATATGTGTAATATCTTGGGTCAGTGCAAGTCACAGGAAAACTAATCATGGTCTGAAATCCATTACGGGTTTTGGCATGTAGTTTTTTTGGGTCATAATTTTCTTTGCTAATGTAAAAAGCAGGCAGACAACGTAACAAACATAAAAATTTATGAGGGCACTCTTCTAAATTATCTAATGATAAGGTGGCTATCCAACCTTGGCTAAAAATAGATGAACATAAAAGTCGGCTTGTCCTCAAATAATTGAAGTAAAGTACGTGTCACTCCTATTATTATGGTCCATCCAACTGCATCAGAGACAATTATTAGTTCAACGACCAGAATAGGAGAAATAGCAACAATGTGCCAAAATGAGAGGTAAGCATGACACGAGAAATGGGACAGGCTTCAAGTACCGCATAATGGGTGTCAACAAACGGATTATGAGGATGACTTTTATGTAGTGACGCAGGAAGGAAAACTATTTTTTACTACTTTTTATAGCAATTTAAAAAAAGTACTATCAAACATTACATGGAACTTTATAGATGTCTTTCTATCATTTCTTATTTCAAGAAAATCCAAGATATTAGAAACAATTGCATGATTTATGTCCAAACTTTGGGTGTGATCTATGCAAAATTTTAGTATAATGTGGTTTTGAAATACCATAACGAGACATTATCAACTACTATAATTTATCATAATAATCTTCATGTTTTTCAGATTTGCATGCATTTTAGCAATGCTGCAAAAATGCACTCAGACTCAACAAAGACGACTGATCGTCAGTCGAGCCAGACTGATTCCAGAATTGAGCACACAAACAAAGGTTGCCTGGATATTCCGGATTTATATTTTGGAGCAAGTAATTTAGTAGAATTTCGAAATTATTATTGACTAATATTTAAAAAATTTACATTCACTCACTTTTTTTCGGAAGGTACCCTGTCAAGTGAAGTCTCTCTTACGGCGAAATGGCGGACTCAGCTGTTCGGACTTCTGACGACGTGAGTGAGCATCCCCGATCCAGACCATCTTCCTCCATGGCGGAAGATGGCAGCTTATCTTCATCTCGAAGTCGACCTCAGACGCCGAGGGATCTTGGAATAAAAGCCAAAAATTTACAACACTCCGGAATCTCTCACAGTTGAGGAGGCTTATGAAAAAATCTACTCTTGCTCTTCTCGAAGTAGGTATCGTCGCAGGGCGACGGCGACGCCTGCAGCCGCCCCCGCACCCAGTGGTAAGGGTAACAACAATGGTAAGTGTCTTGATACTCAATTATTGGCATTGGTTTGCTGAACTGAACTTGGTTCATCTCTGTTTTTTAGACTTGTTTCGCCTCGTGGAGGATGGAATTATTAAAGTTTCCGAGGATAAAAAAGAGATCGACCCGGAATCCATTGCATCCTATAAACGGCTGACTGGTCTGTTGTCCTCGGAATTAGAAATTGAGCCATTAAACGATCCTTCCATCGCATCCTATGAGAAACTGACTGGCATCCCGACCTCGGATTTGGACATTGACCGTGAGCCACTAAGCAGTCCCTCGGTCGCATCTTACGAAAAGCTGACTGGTATTCCTACGGATTTGGATATTGACCGCGAATCACCAACAGGCAACCCTTCCATCGCATCGTATGAAAAACTGACCGGTATTCCGACATCAGATTTTGACCGTGAACCATCAAACAACCAGACGGCAACGACACTGTCGAAGAACATCGAAAATATTGATTGTCTACCAGTTTCAATCACACCCCAGAAGAAGACCGATCTGACTCCATCACCTCAGAAAAATATCAAGAGTCCCGGAATTAAATCACCCCCTGGTAAGGGTTCTGACCGTGAATCCACCAAATTACCGGAAGATGGCAAACTTGTCGACCGAGGTAGACAGCAGAAAAGTGGCAAAACTCCAAATCGAATAACTACACCACAAAAACCAGTAGGACCAAAACAGGACTTGCCCGTTTCTTCGACTTCATCGCGCCCAGCAAACAATGGGACGACAACCAGCCTCCCACGGAAAGCCAGAGCTCTATCTCCCTCGCCTATGCGGGGAGTGAAGAAATCCTCTCCATCTTCATTCCGAAGTGCTTTGTCTCGTAATGAATCTCCTGCATCATCTTCAGGACAATCAACGGCAACACAGAAGCCGGCATTCTCGACCGGATTCAAAACTCCGGTCAACAGCAAAATTCCCTTGGCCCTGACGCCAAAATACACGCCGAAATTTTGCAAAACCTTCAAAGCAACTCCTCGGCCGCTCAAAGCGCCTCTTAAACCAGAAAACGATCCTAAAGCTGTTGTTGAACCTGTGAAACTTTCTCCAATGCCGTCGTTGACAGTTCCTCAGGCGAAAGTTACAGTTGCTGAACCTCCAAAGTCGACACCAAAAACGGCAGCGACCAAGCCAGTACCGAAAATTGAACCAACCAAGCCAACGCCGAAGACTGATCCAACGTCAACAAAGCCAACACCGAAAATTGAGCCAACGTCAGCCAAGCCCACACCGAAGCCTGAACCAACATCAACCAAGCCAACACCAAAAACCGAACCGACAACGCCACCGAAGTCCATTATGAAGACATCAGCGCTAATCAAGCGACAACCACTGTCAGTGTCGGCAACTTCCCCTCGCTCAACCGGTTCTTATCTGGAGAGGCACGGGAAAATGGAATTGGCAAAGAAACCTGATAATATTACCGAAAGAATTAAACGACGTGTCAAAATTGACGTTCCAGTATCTGTATCACCAAAACAATCCTCCGCTTCGGCTAACCTGTCTTTAGACCCGCTGGCGTTGGATAAGACCATGGTCACAAAATCTGATGCCATTCCCATGTCCAAAGCGGATGCAGATCAACCACAGGCTCGAGGTCCACAACCTGACCCACCGTCAAATTTCCTGATGCCGGATACAAATATAAAGATGGATGAAAATAAAACTCTTTGCAGGGTAGACAGCGTCCCCGGAATCAGTGAACAGGTCACTCCCACACTGTACGATAGTGAGGAAGAAGAATTGAAATTTGGAAATAACAACAGCATCAAGATAAGCCCATTACCTGTCCCAACCATTGTTGCTGTGACTGTTCAAGAAAATGTTGACAAGAAGAAAGCCATCGCTAGTAAGAGTAACGTTACAGTTGTCGACGTCAAGGACACGACGCCAACTCCGGGCGTTATGACCCCGTGCCGTTTCAATGTTGCTGGATGCCGGGGTAAGAGTTGATAGTCATATTCATAAAAGGGAAATTAATTCCTAATAGCTTTTTTTAAATTATAGAAATGATCGCTCCTGGAACGCCTCGAGAAGAGGAGCACAATCGAAAATGTGCATTTCGACCAATTCCATGTATTTTCAACCACAACTGCAAGGCCATGGTTCCACATCACGGTTTCCTCCTTCACCTTCAGTCTCACTTTCTTACTCCCAATTTTACAAAGTACCTCACCACTACCGTTTACCTTCACGAGGAGACTTTCCAACTCAACAGTGACACTTGGATGCCTAAATGGCTTCGGATAAGAGAATATGATGCCAATTTCTTCCTCATGTTGAAACGTTCAAAAGGAGCCATTCCCGGAGTGAATGAAGGATGTTGGTTGTGCTGGGTTTGGATGATGGGATCACAAGAGGAAGCTTCACAATTCTTTTATGAAATCGATGTATTCAAGGAAGATCGGAAAATTTCTGGGACATTTACTACACAATCTATTCGTAGCTCTCCGGCAGATATTGTGGCTACCAAGAGTTGCTTGAGTTTCACGGACCAAGTTGCAAAGCACATTGCAAGTATTGGCGACACGGTTGTGAGTGGTGAGTGATTATTATTAGTTAAATTAAAATTTAATGATTGAACTTAAGAATCAACTTTCATAAATTACTGGTTGTGACACTGAATTTTTTGCAGATTTCTTCATTGACGTCTTCATTTCAAAGAAACCTTCCTCAACATGTTCCACTCCTGCATCATGTACTGGAGAGTATCTCTTCCCTATTTAGCTAACAATATATATATATATACATAAAATAACAAGGGAATCTTTAANCTCCTGCATCATGTACTGGAGAGTATCTCTTCCCTATTTAGCTAACAATATATATATATATACATAAAATAACAAGGGAATCTTTAACGGAACAAAATTAAGCATTGGTATAACTTTTTTGTCATCAATAATAAAAAAAAGGTGAATTAACAAGATTTCAATTAATACTTTACTTAAATATTGTAGCAATAATTCATTGCATGCACCTCTTTACCTGCAAGTTTACCCCACAGCTTAAAAACCCAATCCCATTAAAAGTATCGCATTCATATGGATATCCAGCCAAAATAATCCAGTGCACACAACCCGTGTTTAACATAAGAATATAACTCTGTGACATATTATCTGAAAAATAAAAGAATCCATCCCCACAACCCAGAATGGATAAAAGGACTCTTCCTTCCGTACCAAGGAGGCAGCTGTCGTTCTCCAGCAGCACTTCCGGAAGGGAAAAGGATCCGACAAGACAACTGACATTGGTTCGAGTTCGACATACCAAAAACCAAGCCGTTCCATCCAACTCCACCACCAACGCTTTTGAGGTTTTCTTCCTTTTTAAATAGTTTCAGTTCAAACAAGTAAATGTACAAATAGACCACCGAACGCCAAGACAAGACGGCTGCGACGGGTTTGGTGTGTTGTGCATGCATGTTCATATTTAACAAGAAACTCTATTATTATACCCTTTGTTTGTGTCTTTATACAATTCGTGTAGTGCTCCAGTTTTAGACCATATTCACGCACAAAGCGTGCGTTTCCTATTTTAACAACAAGCCACTTGCTGTTGGAGAATGCTCAAAAAGGAAAGAGCCCTTGAAATTTGTAATTCTCCAGAACGTCATCCTTATTTCCTTTACTTCAGTGTGTGGAGTTCACTGCATTTTCCTTTTGTTCTGCCCTGGTTTTTACATGACAAAAGCGAGAGCAATAGAAATTATTCAAGAATTGCAAATACCATATTTGTAGCTTATGTAAATACATAATTGAATCAATTACATGTGCAAATAGTGCCAAAAATATGTAAGAACGACAAAATTAGCTTAATTCACTGTTCATGTTTCCTTTAAACAGCTCAGCAGTGCAAAACTTTTCATAAAAATATATTTTCAAACAAAATTAGAGAAAAGTCGATCACTGTAAATCTCACAAATCATGATCATGGTCACCTACCACTTTTGTAGACCTTAGAATAACACTCTCCATAAATCCCAGTATAGAAGAAGGTTGACTGACAGAAGTAAACTGTGTGAAGCATAATTTTAAGTAAACTTTAAGTAAACTTGTAGGAGGAGAAAATTAAAAGCCGACAAAATAGATGCAACCAACGTTCTACAATAGATGCAACCAACGATTTACAGCGTTCTATGAATGTGTCACTGATCGGCTACTTTTTGCTTTAAAACTGTCCAATTCTCACAAAGTTTTACGGTGCCCTAAATTATAAGAATCAGTCCATAATACAATTTACCTCCAATTTCTTATCCTCATTCAGATGAAGTATGACATGACATGTTCAGGAGATAATCTGTGTTAATCCTGTGATTGAGCTGGAGCGAAATTTTCTTGGAAAATCGCTCCCAAATTCTTTAATCCTTCCAACGAATTCAGTTCAAGGTGTTTAAGCCATAATTTACCGGATACTTCATAGTTTGGCACTCATTATTCATGCCTCAGTCCGTCGTATTGATGGACTGAGGGCAGAGAATAGTTAAGTTCACAGTCTTATTTTTCTCACACGCATCCAATATACTTGGGAATAGTTCAGGTCTCAAGGTGTGCATTATGTTCTAACAATCACTTGGTATTTGGTAATCTACAAAGCAACCTGCTGCCAAACGCTCAAAACTTATAAAGGAGGACAAAACTGACCTGAATCAGATTAGAAACTTGCAACAGTGACGCAATTCATTTTCCCAGTCACCTTTGAAAAGCAACCATTTTCACCTTATCAAGGTTCCCTTGCTGGGTTAGATAAGGGCACATTAGCTACATGGGATTTGCCAAAATAACTTGAGAAATAATTTTTACTAGTACAATGTTCCTGATGAGATTGATAATTTAATAGAAAACAGATTC
>JAAXNX010003744.1:0-10102 GCA_036491905.1 Folsomia manolachei
TTATTAGTACAACTTAGCAATTACGAGTTTTGGTGTCGTGTTTAAATAACACTTGTCCGCAACCTAACGTAGCGTGCCAATTGCCATTCCAAGGATATCATTAACTATATTTGCTAAACTTCGTTTGACCAAAAATTGCTGACCACTGCAAGCGCAATTTATTTTCATACGTACTTGAGCAGGCAGCCAGTTGTTTATTAATTTAATTAGTGTTAAGCATTTTTAACACTACAATGCGAAAATTAAAATATGTCATGCGTAAGCATTCACGTTCCCTTTGATTTGTGTACCGATCGGTGCATCATAAAAATAATTCGCAACGGTTGTGGCATACGTAGATAGTTCTGTCATTTGTCTTTTGAATTGAATGTGCCATGATAAACTAGGTTAAAACAAATTCAGATATTGTTGTGTATTCAAATTATTGGCCAGCGATCGAATTATTGTGTAAATTTTAATTCTTGCAATGAAAATCACAAAGTGTCTCAAATAAAGTATTTTTTAGGTTGAATGGAAAACTGAATTTGTTAAACGTTATAACTCCAAAACTAGGTGGTAAGTGGCACGCAAAGCAAATCGTGAATGAATTGCTAATGAACCAACCATCTTAATTTACCACTGTTTGTATTCGTAATTGATATGCTATAAGATAATTCATAGGTAGTATGCATTTCACTCATTTTGATTATGTGTAACGATATCAGAATAGCAATCAACAATCATTACAAGTCGGTATTTTAATACAAATCATTGCATGAAATGATTTGTGCAAACCGTTTATCAGCCAATCAGCCACCCAAAGTAAAATCATCTCGGTCGGACGCAGTGAATGGTCAATGAAACCAATACAAGAAAACGTGATTAAGGATGTTTTAATGGCTAATTTGAATTATAAATATTTTTAAACATTAATCATTCAGGATATATGTAATTTTTCTATACCAAACTTCAGTTATTTTTTAATGTGCAAAATTTGTGTCAATTCAATTTCTTACTGCAACACTGATTTAACACTTGTGGTTTGATTAGATAATTGATGAATGATAACCTGAGGAAGAATTCATGCAAACAAGCATTTCTTTTGACGGTATCTAAAACATCGTCCCAACATGTACAGCATCTCAAGTAATATATCATACCAATGGGTTGAAAATGGCAAGTGTTAGTGGAGAGAACTTCCTGTCTTGCCAGTGTGACTGTACATTCCAAAAACACCCAGAGGCTAAATCTGATAACATCCATACCACTTGAAACTTAGGCACTCATGCTTACATAATCACAAAAAGTGCATATATGCAAAATAAGGTACAAACAAAATGCTTGAGATTTACGAGCATATAATTTCTCGTAGCAAGCTTGCATCTAAATCAGTCATGAAAAATGAGCAATTGTCCTTATTTTTTGTATTATTTCAAACTCTTAAGCGAGGTATGGCCCAGTAAAGTAAACAAAATTTTGTATTTTTACATCTTCGCACTAATGTTTTTGGGCAAGCAAGCATGATAAAATCAGAAAATAGTCGCCATAAACTCAATGTCATCGTCCATGACCCGCTGTCCACCATGATCGGTAGAGATCGTTTCGAAATTCCACGTCGATTTTGATTGATTGGCAAGTTATTGATACGTTAAGTACAAAGCAGAAAGTTATAAGAGTTCTAAGTAATATTATTGGAATTACATCAGATTATCCATATCTGTTTAAAATGCATTTAACAACATACAGGGAATCAGTAATTGATGCAGCTCTAAGAGATAGTTTTTGTTTGCTATCACCAATTTATCGAGATGAGTGAACCAACTAGTGTTTATTTTATTGATGGGCACGTTCATTTCGTAATAGCTCACTTTGAAGACCCCAACAGCAATGACCATGATCTCTATTAACCAAACTATTAACAAACATAGTAATTTATTTCATTGTAGAGAACTGCCTGTCTTTTATTCATTTTTATAATATAAATATGCAATTCCATATTAATATGAAAATGACAAATTCCATTTTAATAAGGTTTTGACCAGTTTACATAAATCCATGAAATTAATAAGTTTTCATGTAACATAATTAACGCAAAAATCGTAAGTATGTCACTCACTGTTTCTTGAAATAAAAAAAACAATGAAACCTTCAAATTTACACAACGCACACACAGCGACCAATTGATATATAACTACCAGAAGTTTGTTGGTGAATAATGAATTAGGCGAAGGTAAAGTATTTATTTATCTCTCTTTGGAAAATGCACCACTTCTCATGACACGGACATTCTCAATGTTCTCACAACAATGCGAAGCCGCTTATCTAATCGACGGATATGGACGGGTGCAAGTGTTAAACTGTTTGATTCACACGTGGGTCTAAATATGCTGCAGAAGGGTTATTTCCTTGTTGCATTTTGCTAACTAATAACTTTGGTTCCTTCAAGAAGAGTGAAGTGACTGAGCATAATAATTGATTTAAACTTGAAAATATTACTCTATCTGTGTTTCTTGTCTTTATCTCCTTTTGTGTAAAACATGTATGAAAACACGCAAAATTGACTTCAATATTTGCCACCTGAGAGGAACAATGTCTCCATGTTGGCTTGAAGATTACATTTTTCAGTCGTCCTTGGCTGATTATATGCCAAAAAAACGCCAACAATGGTGGCGGTAAATAGCTTCCACACCTTATCACAATTATTAAAAATTTAGACAATGGAAGTTTAATTCAGTGCAATTCATGATAATTTATGGCGTTGGTGCAATCTCATGTGTGGCACAACAACGTACTTGATTCTTTACGAATACTATCTGACATATTAAGTGCACATTTTTCAATTTCGGCAAAAAATGGACGTCTTATAAGTCATGTCCATTTACCAACTGATTTATTGTATATCACACCAAATACCATAAACCACCATAGAAAAAAAATTAGAGTATTAGATGAAAAGTTATACACATTGAAATAATGGATTGTAGACTTGGATTTAAATGTGAAATCCACAGAATTACAGAATAAATGATTTATCGAAAAATCATGCATGTGACTTATCTTACCTGAATATCCACTTTTTGCCAAAACCAATATCCCAAGAAGCAGTATGGCCTGCAGTGGAGTTTAAAACAACGTACTTGATTCTTTACGAATACTATCTGACATAATTAAGTGCACATTTTTCAATTTCGGCAAAAAATGGACGTCTTATAAGTCATGTCCATTTACCAACTGGCTGATTTATTGTATATCACACCAAATACCAAAAACCACCATAGAAAAAAATTCAGAGTATTAGATGAAAAGTTATACATATTTAAATAATGGATCGTAGACTTGAATTTAAATGTGAAATCCACAGAATGACAGAATAAATGATTTATCGAAAAATCATGCAGGTGACTTATCTTACCTGAATATCCACTTTTTGCCAAAACCAATATCCCAAGAAGCAGTATGGCCTGCAGTGGAGTTTAAAAAAATGTGGCTGTTGCAATACATTTTTTGTAAACTTTTCTTTAAGCGTATCAAGGGTGGCAGGACCATTTAAGATTATTGAGCTAATCACAGATTTTCGTGCTTTTCCATAATAATCGTCTCCAGTGAAAACGAGGTCTCTGAAAATAAAAACAGAATTTTACTGTCGTATTAGATTAATGCTATACCAAGTTTGTGACAGTGTGGTGCATGAATTTGTAATTAGATTACCTGGAGTCAAGAGACGCCAAAATATCTGGTCTTATAAGATATGCAATTAAGTTAACACAAAGCCTCCAAACTGCCAATGGAACTAGCACTAACACATAAATTGGAAGGACTAAAATTATTATAAAAATCCAAAATATGAGAGGAATAATCATAATTGTTGGAATTGGGTGTGGTTTGTGACACCACTGGCGTTGCGTGCATCACAAGAAATGACGAGATGAGTCGTTAACTCCAACATTTAAATTATATCACGGCCCATTCGGGCATTTTATTTTTTCACACACTTATCGTTCCGCAAAACTATAAATAGACGGACAATTCCATTTCCAAATTTTTCACAACTTTTCGCTTAAATAAACACTGAAATTTAATTTAAGTCTTCAACTTATTTAATTGAACTGCCTGAGTGTTGGGCACCGGTTACGCATTGGATTGTAGTGCATACAATTGGGCAACCGCTTACTCGCTTGCTCTCAAAGTTATGCAACCAAACAAAGAGCAATCTTATGGATATCGACAGAGATCGCCAACTAATCCCACACTGACGTATAGCCCAAATGCAAATGGCAGCTTTCACTTGCTTGACACAACTCATTCATGAATTGTTTTATCTTATTTCATCCCCAATCCATTCGTGAGTATATCCTCAATTTAGACGCGATACCGTATTGGAGTGACCATATCATAGTTATGCAAAAATGTAAGAAATCGTATAAAGACAACTTGTAAGCAGCATCTTGTAGCCGTCATAAATATCATAATGGTTCTCCTTGTCCTCATGGAATTATCCGTCCATTTGATGTAGGTAGAGGTAATCAGCAATAATTGATATTTTGATATGATGCTATGTATATTCTGCATGCGTCAAGTCGACTCGGATTGTGAGCAACAATGTAAAGAGCAGACCCATTGTGTCGAGTGTGTTGATGCATTTATAATGCAACTAATTGTAAGTAGGCAAGGCAAGATCACGTTAATAAGGGAATAAAGGGGTCACCCTGCTTGTTATTAACTAAGTTACATATCAGTTTATCAACCTACGATGTGTTTGGTTTGTCGTCGTAATAATCTGGTATCGTAATGTAATTTGTTATGCCCTTTAGTATGGTCCATCTATTGAACTAGTACGGAGCAAAATGCTGCACCCATCCAATATTCTTTGCAAATCTTATAGAAAGTGTAAGTGTGTGAGCTTCATTTATCATTCACCTGCATAATATGCAACATTACATAAGTAAGTATATACGTACTTACTACTCGTTAGTTAAATAGCTTTGTTTGTTAAGAATTGAATTAGTCTGCGTATACAATGAATGAAGGGATGTTCACTGTGGAGCACACATTTTTTGTATAATAAGTAAGTTAATCATTCAGAAGAAACGGACATGATTAGATTTATGTCATTTCCTCTTTTAACAAATTCAATTTTTTATAGGTTGGGTAGGTTATGCAAATTCTGGGTAGTTTTCAACTGATAAAATGAACCATGTAAATTGTACAAAATGTTGGTTGCATCACATGAACCAATCTCATTTGGAAGATTGACGAGATGCACAGACGCATTGTCTGTAAATAAACTTATTTATTAAAAAAATAACAATGAAGAGTCAAGGCCGGTTTTGTAGACTAGTTGACCCCGTGCCATCAATTAGGGTGCATCGTGCGATGCATCTAAACTAAACAATTACAAGATGCGAGTAATTTTTGACACAAAAAGCGATGCCTTGAGATTAATAAAATCCAGACAAACCAGAAACCAGTGAATGAACATGATAGTAGAAAATACACCATTTCTTATTACTAAAGAATCAATTTATTGGTGGTACCGTCAAATAAATCTACAGCTTTAATTCATCAATTCATGAATTGCATACCATACTTCAAGAATTCATTCTCAAAACTTTTTCATTCAATGGACAAATGGACTCAACTCAATCAATGCATGGGTATATTGGTGTTTAAACTGACTGTGGGATTACATTTGCTAAGAAAGTTGAAATATAACAAAACACATAAATTTTTTGATAATTAGCGACATTCATAAACATTTACAAAAGGTTTGTAACTCCTCACTCGTTAACAATTCCACAGCACAGTGCTATTAAAATTAGAGAAATATCCTTTGGAAAGAGTGGATCCACCCATGAAATCCGTTGACCGATGCAGGTTCCCTCCCAAGACCTGTAAAAACCTAAAAGAAACCTCGAAAGATAAATGATCTTTTGTGAGTGAGACAAACTCACAGGGAAGGAAACAAGGAAATTGGATAATTTTAAGGAGGTTGCTCATGGACGGGAAAGGATAAGGAATTAGGGTTAAATTCTCAAATGTGAGTACTAGCAATTTTAGCATGCATGTTCGCTTAACGGGGACGCGTTTTATTCAATTCCACAAGTCGTCGTTCTCTTTCTATCATTCTCTTTCGTCGCATTTCCTCTTTCTCTGCTATCTGTGTAACAAATAAAATATACGGCATAATTGGTTAATAAATTCAATCTCGACTCACAACAATCAGACTCGATTCATGATTCAATATAAGATTTCAATACCTGAGCAGCAGTAAGAGGTAACCAGTAAATGGATGGGGTAGCTGTTGTCTTTCTGAACAATTCGTCCAGAGCTTTACCCAACGGCTCAATGTGCTTTGCATCTCCTCGAGATCTTCGATCTGCATTTATATTTTAAATTATATATAAACATAAAATTTAGTTACTTTGAATTCTATTTTGGCTTAATACTGTATCATACCATTAAGAGGAGAGCGAGAACGCCTTCGTGAGTTGGGAGACTGTGATCTTCGAGATCTTTTTCGATCCTTGCTGGTTGATCTGCTCCTTCTCCTCTTCGGAGATCGAGACTTGGCTCTCTTTCCCATGTCCCATTCTCGAACCGGCAAGTTTTCAGCCGACTAATTTAATTTGATTAATTAGCCAAGTCCAATGATACCCAGAAGAATAAACAAAAGTTGGACAATGAGATGTACGTACCACAGGCTTTTCCATTAAGAGAGGCTTGATGTCGCCGGCATCTCGAGCTTTATACTCGACCAACAATTCATTCGTTGAGTAATCAACATGTAAAGCTTTTGGATTTGATGGCGGCCATTTTACTCCGTGTAATGCGGCTCTTGTCTCAAAAGCTTCCTCTTCTTTTTCATACTGTACAACGACACAAGAGAAAATATTCATTTCTCCGATCAAGTAAAAATAAATTTAACAAAAAAATGTAAAATATAGTCAGCCGGTCCTGACTTTCACATCTTTCTTACCTTTGCAATACATTTGGATTTTATTTTATCGACCCATAAGTCTTCCAAATTTCCCTGCAAAACAACATGACACAAATAGATATTTCCTAAAAAATTCTAACATACTTTCGTGTTGTTACTTACCGTGCGTTGTAGAAGCTCTCTCAACTGTGGGAGAGTGAATGGTCGTGTCAAATTAGAAACTAAAATTACTTCTGATGGAGGATTTCTAGCAGGGGATAAATCTTTATCAGCATCGTCGTCGTTCTGAGTTGTAATCTGCTGCAAGAAAAATAGAATATGATGTGATTTAGACTGATGTATTGTCAACTAACCAAAATAAGCTGAATTTCTGGCATACCATTGGAATTAAGCTGACCGTCCTAGTAATTGTTATGTTTTCCATTTTAAAATTTGTTCCACCTTCTTCTGACTCCATTGAAAAAGTCCTCGTGAAACGAGTATCATTTTCTTCTTGTGCATCTGGAGACTTAGCTTCGGTTTCGGTTTTGAATTCCACAGCCGGAGCGAGGCGAACATCGGTATACCATTCCTAAACAAACCCAAAAAGAGAAGTTACAAACGTATCTTGATAAATCGCGTATTAAGTGGATGGACTTCAAATCAGTTCAAGATTGTTAATGCTTACCGACATAAGTTCAGAATTAATATTTTCAATGGGTTTTTCGCCAGGATCCCTTTTCCATTTGGGTTCCCTAGCTTTGGAAACGTGTTTATTCTTCAATCGAAGCACCCGTCGTGTCCAATCAAACTTTGGAGGTTCCATATGAAGTTTCTCTTCTTCGCCATAATCCAAAAGTTCTTCCTCTTCTTCAGCTGGAGCAGACATGATTCTGTCAATCCTTGCTGAAGGAGCTGATGGAGCGGCGAAGTTAATCCTGCTTGATTCATGAAAGTAATTTAATATATGAATGAGCTAGTTGTGTGGTATTCATCCAAGTTCAATCTCTTGTTACTTACTTTGTCTCAGGTTTGGCTTCTTTAACCTCTATGGGCTTTTTCGCCGAATCCAAGGTCTTATCAGTTTTCTTGTCAACTTTCGGCAAGGACTCGTCTTGTTGATAACTATCTTCGTCTTCTTTGGGTTGGGGTGACTTCTGGTGCTCTTCAGTAGCTAGATATGGCATTCAAAGTAAAATATTGAGTTTTAAAATAATTACAAGGTATGCAACAAAGCGGTACAATTTATTCGAAGCATTTTAAAGGAGTTGAAAATAATTAAATAACTTACGCTCTTTGTCAGGAGACCTAGAATTTGAAAACATATAGAGCTTAAGTAATTTAACTCGTCACAGGAAACAATTTATTATCAACATTGTTAGTCTAAGCTTACGGAGATCTAGATCCAGAAGAAGACCTTGATCGTGAAGGTGACCTAGATTGCTGTTGGTTCTGCATTTTTGGATCATCCATCTGTTTGGCTGGTAGTGTTTCAGGCTGAGCAGGAATTAAATCGTCAGGTGTCTTAGCAGAGGATGCTATAGGTTCAGTTTGATTGTGGGTATTGTTTTCAAATCGTTCCGTAAGTTTCCTCACATTTCCGTTACTGCTTGCCTTTACTAACTTATCTTCGTGAATTTCACCTTCACTTTGTGCTAGCTCCTTTTGTGGTTCCGGTTTAGCATCTGAATAAAATAGGATTTATGCTATTATTTCATTTCATAAATGCAATGTAAAATACAATAAAATGCTTCATTCTAACCACAGTTTGTGACTTGCGGTATTGGTGTATCTTGTTCATGGTCTGATGGAGAGCCGGATCTCGACCTGGACCTATTTTTTTCAATTAATATCAAAACCTTCAAGTAATATGCAAAACATAATTCTCACGTGTGACTAGAAACGGATAAAAAAAGCACCTTGAAGTAGAACTGGAAGATGATCGAGAAGATGCCGGAAATCCCTCTTGTTGTGGTTTCGGCTCTTCTGCTGGAAGTTTATGCTCAATCAATTTTCCAACCATTTTTTCTGCTGGTTTTTCAGGGGATTGCTTCAATTCTTCAGCGACAGAACCCTTACTAAACTCTGCTGTAGACTTGGCCAATTTTTCAAGCTGTCGTTGACGAGTCGACTTTAGTGGTTGAGGTTGAGCAGCTTGAGTAGGTGCAGCGTCCACAGGTTGTTTGGGTGGAGGTGAAGCAATTACAACTGGTTCTTGAGATTTAGGAGGGGATTCTTTTGAACTATTTTTCTCAAACTTTCTGGCCAATTGTTTTACTTTCCCTGAAGGTACTTCTTCCGTGCTGCTGTTCAAGTCTTTATCTTCGGCGGCTGAACTTTCATCTGCACTGGGTGCACTTTCTGATTCACGCCTTGCTTCTTCTATTAAAATTTGAAAAGATATACATTTAAATCTTGTCAAAACAGTAATTTGCTTATTCAAAAATACCTTCTAGAAGCAACTTTTTTGCAACTTTTTGTGAATGAAATAGCTCTGCTTGAGATGCAAAGTAATCTCTCAAAAATGGATTTTTCTCTTCCAGTAACTGTTTTTCTTGCATCTGGCAATTATAAAGTACATTAGGAATCAGTTAAGTCGTTATATAAGTTGATAATTATCAACTGAGACAGAATTAATTCTGTCTTACCGATATACTGGGAAGCTCATCTTCATCTATCATGGGGGGTGGGGCGGCTGCTGGAGGAGGCGGCGCCTTTACTTCGTGTTGGATCACGTACTGCAGAGTACAAAAAGTAATGGAAGAAAGAATTATTAACAAGTTACTGGTTGCCAAAAAAACTCATAATTGATCGCTCTCCATTATAAGTATTTATAAAATTTGAATTGTTTATTAGCCTACAGCAGACCTAGTTAATTTCACGATTTATTTCTGATTGTGATTGTGCTCAAATTCAATTAAAAAGGAATACAAAGTCGTTGTTCGTGTCTTTGTCGTCGGTGCCTTGCGTGTCTAAAACTAAACTCGACTCCATAATTCAATTAACCGCTGGAACAATTACCAATATTTAACTGTGCCAAATTGAGACAAGGCATCATTGCACCTAAAGGCTCTTATATTATTTTGAACAACAAAACACAAAAAAATCAGGGCTCACAGTTCTAAGACGGTCCGCGAGGTCTTTTTTAGTGCCGGATTTCTGAAACAAAGATTTATTATTATTACTTTTTAAATTGTTTGTCAAGTT
>JAAXNX010003745.1:0-10099 GCA_036491905.1 Folsomia manolachei
TGTAAAGGAGACAGGCTGACAAATTATAATTGGAACTGTTCTCATGCATCAGCATTAATTGCCAACTCATTTATGGAGACAATATTTTGAGTTGGAAAGCTGTACGCGGCGTAGTTTGTCTATCCCAAATATTGTAATGGTTAAACGATGGAGTGAGGATATACGGTTAGATTTGGCAGCCTTGTTAGTAAAGGAAATGATAGGAGAATGATTTTAATTGGCTTAAAATCCTATGAAATTTTAGGTAATCTTGGACGTGTGGATTTCATTTCCGAATTCGAATACGACCTTTTCATCCGACCAGACACTTGTAATCCACGATACCGGCTGTGGTTCAACTTTGTGGTGGACAATGTACGAACTGACCAGGTGGGTGGGAAGATTTTTAGTTGAATGGGTTTAAATAGAAATAATTCGTCTCAGATTTAAAATCACACACATGGCGTGACTTGCAATAGAAAATAAGAATACAAAATGTAATCCGGAACATAGGTTACTAAACCTTCTGAAAAGGATTTCAAGAAGGAGGAGAATTATTGTGAGAAAGGCTAAATATCTGTATTTGGTAGGTTTGCGTATGTGATGGAAAGTTCTGCGTAGGAGAAGTGAGTGAGTGAGATTTAGATTTAGGCTAACGGGGGATGTAAGGTTATCATCCGTGCAGATTTCCATTTGACTGTCTCTCGGACAGTGAGAAATGTCCAATTTTCTCTCTCAACCCTTTCCTCATATCTCACCACATAGCCACGCAATGCCACTGATTGCATGTATGGTTTCTGGCAGTGGGAGGACGTTGGACTGATATCACTCTCCTGGGGAGGATGGGATTGATTGCGGTGAAAACTTTATAAGATACAGACAACGTTTTGAAGCTGCATATCTGTCACCAAAAGTAAAGTTAAATAAAGTTGGTAACAATGTGACTTTGCTAATTTTGAAACTCTTCCAATTATTATAATATATAATGTAAAGCTTTTTTATTTGATATTAATGTACGTGGCATTCTAATTCGTTTACTTGTTATTTTTTTCAAATTTGTTATTATTATTAAGTCTTACCCTACATAGTTCAAAGTAAAAAGTGTTTGCATACTTATACCCGAATGAGCGTAGAAGATTCAATAAGTTCGCTTATACATTGGGTTAATGTTAATGTTAAAATCCAAATAACTACGTCAAGCTTAACTTCAATTTTATGCAAGTCTAAATTTTCTACGACCAACCTACCAAGTACAAAAGATTTATATAGCTTCAAAAATGAAAATCTTCAATTAATCTCGTTGTTGTATTGTTATATCTAATTTAAAATTTACAAAAAGATAAAACTTTAAATTGCATATGTAAAAAACAGAGTAAACATGTTTTTGTTTCATTGTTCCACAGAGAGTAATCTTCAATCTCGTGAACCTTTGCAAAATCAAGACGTTGTTTCGAGACGGAATGACTCCACTGGTGAAGACCTCCAGCCGTCCCAAATGGTAATAAATAAATGTCAACGCCAAGTGGTATCTCCTAGTCTAATGGGCTCTTCCTCCCCATGTCATCCCAACAGAGAGCACGTATTCAAGCAGAATGTCAAATGTACATTATCTCACTGATAAGCACAATAGCAGCCCCGGAATAAAGGACGGGTAAAGAGGAAGTGGCGATGATAAAGTGAAAATGACCCATGTGGCGGCAACCGTCCGGCAAGAAAAGGAAAGATTAGAAAAATTGCATGTGTAGAGGCAAATCGCCAAATGCAAATCTGCAAATACTATGTCGAAAAGAGTTAACTTTGTAATTTCACTATCCCGACGACGGGATGACCCATTTTTTGTGTTGGACTGGGTAGAACAAGCAGTGCAAATCCAAAAAAACGTTATTTCCAGAAAGTTTTTGCAATTCAATGCAATCCTGCCTGTAAATTGTCGTCTATGGTACTTCCCTGTGCTGCCGAATGACGTTTAGCATTTTAATTTAAAAAAGTAAACGATATATTATATAAACTTTGAAAAAATCTGAGAAAAATGCAAAACAAATCTACCGATAGATTTGCCGACTACATAGTGTAGTGAGCACCAAAGTAATTACATTTTTACAGTAATATCTCTGGGATGCCATACAATATATCACATGTAAGCGAGCTATTTTGCACTGTCAACTGCATGACTGGTATAGTATGACCGATACCAAGAGAAAATAAGTCAGACGGCTTTTGAGCATCTTCAGGAAGTCTGAAGCAGTCGGTTGGTGGATCATAACCTAAATTAATGCTGACGCTGCCAACCGCCTCGTAGCAGAATGTCAGAACATAAACAAGACAAGACAATTAACGAAGCAAGTCAGTGAAGGACGACAGGTTGCAGACAGCTTTACGTGGTCAGTTAATTCTCCGCCACAAGAACATGGAGTGGTTGTGGTGAAAGTAGAAAGTCTACCTCTCCTTCTATTTGATAAGTGGCTAATGGTCACAACAGGCGGATATAGCAGGCTTGTTACCAAAATGAATTTTCAGAAACTTTGAGCTGATGGTGGCACTAAGAGTCGGAGTGAGAAAAAGTACTTCCTTGACTGCTTTTCTCCATCCAACTATTTCTTGATGTTTGTTACGATTTCTTCATCCGAGAGTAAGTCGTGTTTAGTTTTTTTTCTTGATAAAATCTAAGAAATCTCATTTCCTAGAAATACGAAACTAAACCAAACCAAGGAAATCACTGACTAGACATGATTTTGGATTGAGTGAGCTATGTGTAGCTCAACAATTGCAAGTGATTTCTTCTTAACTAACTTTCTACATGATCTGATTTGGCTTGATGATTACAATACTAGTAGTAGGAGCAAGTAAATAAATGGTATCTCGCTATATTTTTTGTTGGATTCGCCAACTCGACCAAGTCATTGTCAGTCTAGTCCAAGTCACCATCGCTTGATGCCTATGTATGGGAACAAACAATCCATCCATCTCTAAAACTAAAAGTCTTGCATGCAGAAAGAGAATTTTATTTTGTTTTCTACTTTTCACTCTAGAAACATCACTAAGATGAGGTGCTAAGGGTAAAAAGATATCTCCTTTTTTGTTTTATATGCTGGACATGAATCCTACCCAACTGTCCATCTTTCTTATTTACCAACATGTCTCTTGTTCAGGGCGAAAAGGATAAAATTAAGGGGATGCCTCTCCCCTCCCAACAGGCGAATTTACACAATCCAGACTTCTTTTTCTTATCTTGTATTTATTTCTTGGCCCAAGATGGACAGTCAGCAGCAGTGGCTCAACTGCTGGTAGAGTGTTGGTTTTCCTGCTAGTCTAGTAGTTGTGGAGTGGTTTTAGTGGTGTGGTGTGGGTAGAGGAGAGAAAGTTGGAGAAAGTTGGCCTGTGTTGGAAGAAATTCTTTTTTGTTTGGACTCTAATGAGAAATAAATTGGAGGAGGCGTTTTCCGCTGAGAAAAAGTTTGTTCTCCAACTTGGACACTTATTTAGCCCATCAACAGTCCAAGGACCATTAGACCAAAACAATGCAATTCCAACGGAATCCGCTGTTGCTGTTGGTACTACTGCTGCGCTTCATTGTTCTAAAAACTTTTCCACGTTATGACACTTCACAACAATAGAATGAAATGAGATTTTTTTGGGATATAGATATGAAAATATGGAATTTCCTCCTTTTTATGCAAGCAAAATGTTTAAATTACCATTAAATCTTATTGCTAAATGCCATAATACTAATTTTTGGTAATGCAAATCTTTGCTTCTCACTTAACGAAGTATTAGAAATTAACGGGAATTTACACGGCCATGATTTTGAGTAACTTCCTTTTTCTCTTGCTGGCAACTTAAGAAAAATAGTTTGGGACATTAGTTTTTCTACCAGATATGCTTTTTGGAAAGTATTTATCTCAGAACAAAGAAGTTTGACAGGGGGTTTAACCAGGAGATTACCCGGGCGTCAAGGTTGTGGTTACAATAATTTGTTGAATGACATAGTTTTTTTACCAGATATGCTTTTTGGAAAGTATTTATCTCAGAACAAAGAAGTTTGACAGGGGGTTTAACCAGGAGATTACCCGGGCGTCAAGGTTGTGGTTACAATAATTTGTTGAATGACATCAAGACATTTCGGATTTCAGACTAAGCAGTATCTGTTTCAGTTATTAAAACATGTTCGGCAACATTAACATAAACGAAAGATTGGGGTACTTCGGTTTTTCATTTTATACAAATAGCTGTATTTTTAAATTGCACAAGAGTTTAAGAATTTAAAAAAGCACAATCCAATGACACTGTCCATAGCACCACTTTTATGATAATTTCATATCTCTTAGTCAAAGGGTTGCTTTCAAACTTTACTTGGTTGAACCACAAAGTTTAGGATTCCGCAAAAACTTGTGAAATATAATGAAATGGTAATTAATGAGGAGAAAGTTAATATTAAGTATAGCACCAAGTGACAAACTTTCTTGGCTTTGCATTTCACTACAAAAATCTTGACAAGTATATCTACAAAAGAAAACGTTAGGATGACATTCATAAATTGGCCACGACCAGCAGTTTAATCTTTTATGATTTTAAAGTTCAACCCCGCAAAATAGGCCAGCTATGTAAACGCTGCTATTTTTCATTGATAAGTATAAAACTGGTCCAATGAAATTCATAATTTTATATTGTGACTGTCATTTAACCCCGGGGCTGTAAAACCAACTGCTTCACTACACAACTCAAACTTCCAAATAATATACAATTGCAGAAAAAAATCTTGACATAAATACGACTTTCTATTAATCTTATCGTCTAGAGTAACATCAAGATGTCACACATTATGCCTTGTTGTTGGAGCATCACAAAACCAAATGTGGAAGTAACTAATGATTTGCCTTCCGCTTAACTTTTTCACTCTCTGACGTTATGATCTGGGCATTACAATGTGGTGCATATTACAAGCACCAGGGATGAAATCCACACCAAATTGTTGAATGTGCAAAGAGCAGGCAGACATTTGACTGTGTTGTATTGCACTTACAAGAACCACGCCATAACAGTAGTTTGGCTTGGAAGAGTTTCTTGAGCAGGCAGGGCATAAAGGGAGTAATTAATCTTTGTGAGTGACAGAAGTTGTTTTGTTGTTTGGGATGTGTTTCGGCTCCAGATTTCTCTTTAACGTATTCTTACCAGTTCCACTTCATTCTGGCCTATCTTTCTTTGTCCCAGGGGATAGCCCCTCAAGGCCTGGAGGTCTGATCTCACTCAAATCTAGAAATCTCCACTTTTGACTCCAGTCTGACTCTAGTTTTGATGATGACATACCATTTCACGGTTCAAGTCAGTGGCAGTCAGTCAGAAGTAAAGTACTATAGCCAACCAGTCCAGATACAAGTAGTATTGTGCTGCGCTTTTTTTGAAAAAAAAAATCCATTACCATTCGCCATTTAGTCAACAAATGGCGAACTACATGCCTCGCTGTAAAGTTCAAAACAGCAAGTCCTTTTTTTTGCTCAATCAAAATTCAAAGTAATCAGTAAGCAGTCTGTCACTCTCACTCTCTTTACTTCATTCCATCCACCCGCATCCTTATTCTTGCGTTGTTTTGCCTACAAGACAGAGGAGACCTACTCTGAATGGAATGATTGATTCTGAAATGGTAGAACAGACAAAAAAATTGTTAATGTACTTTACATTCAAATTTGGCATTTGATGGGAAGTATGGTCGTGTTTTTTAATGGGCTGCTTTTCCCACGTCTTACCCATTCCGTAGCATTTTTGGTCATAAAATTTGAGAAATACAAGTCACAATCACATCCAACGACCCCACCCACTCACGACACGTCCACTGCATGTGTCTCCCAACCAACAAAAGATCCCATGGCCTGCTTTCTCTAGTCCTTTCTCTGATGTTTTTTTTTATTTCTCTGAATTTGCACCGCGAATTACATGACGATAGGACTCCACCGTATCATACATAGGAGAGTAATTTGATTGGATAAGAAAAGTCAGTAACGAGATGGAAAGCAAAGTGGTTCAGGAGGATCGATGTTTCTCCAAACCGGATTGTGCACAACTTGAGAAATGAAATGAAATTCAACAGCAGTCATCCTCAAGGCAAGAAGTATTGTACACAAATACAGCAATGTTTAAGGGAGAAAGCAATGCACCGTGGCAGTGGGAAGGGGAGACGGAGTGGTACACTAGATTCGAAACGTCTAAAGAAAGCGGAAGAACCAGAGATTTATGTTTGCTAAGCGATGAACAGAATAAAATCCGGACTCTCAAATTGTCTCCTAAAAATCCACGAATCTTGAATGCAACTCTAAGTCTGATATGTGGATCTCCTTCGACTGAATGTGAATGTGGGGGTAGCGAGATGGAAAAGTAAAAGCAAGCAGGACTCTGAACTAAAGTAAAGCAAACATGATGCCGCATGGTTTCGATGGGATTGGTGTGTTGGTAGTATGTACAATCAACAAAAACTCTCGGCAACGCGGTGCCAAGAACGGTAGCACTTATGTAGTTGCTCTACAAGGTGCATTCAACTGACTGGAAGGAACTAGGAAAACTTGGAAAAAAACGACCTAAATCTGAATTTCCATTTATTTATTGTACTTTATCCAATTCAAACTTTTCACACCCCGGGGACAAATTGGGTAATAATTATTGATGGAATTTGTCCAAAGCCGAAAATTTTGGGTTTGGTTTAAAAGCAGAAATACAAAGAATCAACATCTCCTCTGTATGAGGATCTTGCAACAAATTCTTCTTCATGGTTATGAGTCGAGAATGTGAGTAGAGTAGGCGTCTTTGATTTGTTGTTAACTTCATAGTTAGATGCGGAATTGCTCCGTCTGAAGGACTCACTTTCCTCCATGAGATTGCTTCCTTTAGTATCATCTCTTACTTTACTTGATTTCATTTTGCAGAGCACGCAACAAAAGTTATGCTGTACATGTTTCATTTGAATTTCCATTTGTTTGTTTGCTGGTTTAATATGATTTTTGTGCCTTTTCCTGCTACTCTGGCATAGTGTAGTGTGAGGAAGGCAAAACATTCGGTTCGTTTCTTTTACTTTACTTTATGAGATGAATTTATGCATTTACTAAAACGGCACAGTATTAGCTTAGCGCTTTCCTTTCATATTTATGCGGACAGTTAAGCCGACAGATTCAACAATTTATGTGGCAATCAAGAATATGAAAACTTTTACTTTCTTTTAGTTAGGAATGAGTTTGGTCTCACATCTTGGCTTTGAATTGCTTTGCAGAAATTAACGCCAAAAATGGAGTCGGCAAAACACTTCCCACAAATGTGTTCTTCAAATATTCGGAATCCTAATTGAGTTTTCTCGACATACGTGCATTACAAATTGTCACTTGGGGAGGAAAGACACCCAATTTTCAACAATTATCCCTAATTTGCAACTTTCTCAATCGTTGTTTGCCTTGTAGAAGGCGTCAACTATTTTGCTAAGTTTCAAATGTATACAGATAAAACAAACTTAACAAAAATGTATATTGTGCACCGACAGGCAACGACTTCCCGGCAAGTACGTGTACTACCACAAATCCCCTGAGCATCGGAACCACTACATTTTGTCTTTCGCTTTCGCCTTTGACCGAGAAGAGGACGTCTACCAGTTTGCCTTCAGTTTTCCTTATTCCTATTCCCGATGTCAGGCACATCTCGAACTTTTGGAGCAGAGACAATTTCCACATTTCAAAAGGGAAACGATTGGAGCTTCGTTGGTGAGTGATGACAAAATCCATATTTAGTCAGAGTTTGAAATTTATTTTTGGAAAAGTAAGTTTTCTTCTCCACCCATGCAATCTTTATCATATTGAAATACGAATTTTATATTTGGTTTTAATACGGGAATGACATAATCGACTTTGAAAATCTAAAATAGTTTAAAATTACGTGGAGGCAAAGAAGAATGAGTGAGGGATGGATTGAGTTAATTCATCGTTTGATTTATCTGCCATTCTATTTTATTACAAAAGTGCCAACTGCTTCAATAAAACTGAGTGGTTAACATAGTCACGGTTCACTTGATTTCTTTCGTCTCAATTTATTCTGTAATTAAGCGACTTGGTTCGTAGGCTAGATTGGATGGAAGTGAGATTTGAGGGTTCAAAGTCAATTTTAATTTTAGTCATTTGTGGTGCGGTATAATGGATGGAGTCATTCCACTCAGTAGGTTTACCTTCAAGTCGGGAATATGGCAATAATGAACGAAGAAGCAAAAACCTGCTAATGACACAAACATAATGCACTTCCTACTCTGTTCAACTGGGAAGTGTCATGAATTGAACCGATGAATAACCACGAATCAATGAAAAATCGCTTTAATGAATGAATGCATTAGGATGCCTTAGTTAGAAGTGATCAACTAATTAAAAATTACCTACGTTTCCGTTTTAAATAATTTGAGAAAAATTATAGGAATAATTTAAGTGAATTTAAGGAACTTGAATTTATTTTATTTGCAGTCAGCTAAGAGGTTATCTAAAAAGTTGAGAAGCAACACGTTATCAATTTTCAACTACTTCTAATTCAAAGTTTAATTTGAAAGGTTGCACAAAATTTTGAATTGCCATAAGCTATTAATTAAACCAATTAAGTGTTAGCCCAATATGGACATATTTTGTATGGACACAAGCTCATCTTAAGCTGGAGGACACTTGGGTCTTATCATCATCTCTGCTTTCTTAATGGCAGGAGCTGTGTAGCCCGTAAAGGTTTTGCTGTATCGCCAAGTCATACCATCAACGTCAGTGGCCTTATCCTTCAACTCGGCGTTAAGATTTACCTGCAAGCATAACACCAAAAAAATATTAAAATTTGAAAACATTCTCAGAAAACTTACAATAAAATTGCAGTTGACTCACATAGGCACACCATCCTTTGGACGCTTTGTTCACAAACCACCATCCACTCTTGGTCTCAGTCGCGCATTTGTCTGTAGTATCACGGTCCGGAGTGTTAAATTGTAAACCATTATGCTTCTTCTCAAATATGTCACCTGACAAGGAGAAAAGAAAAAAAAATAAGTGGAATTCCATACAGAATAGAAAAGTTTGCCAATGAAAAGTAATGTTCAATCTCTTCCTCCATTCCTCATACTTCACATACTTGCTTGTCCGGTGGTAAATCCGCTAAGGTGAAGCTTATAGTTGTCAGTTTCTGGTCCGAGGGTAAAGTTGCTGTAGGTCGCAGATTTGACGGTGTCATCAAAGTAGGTGAGGACCACGGAAAGTTCGTTGCTGCATCGTGCTCCCATTGCCAAGATAGAGTCGAGACCTGTTTTTTAAAAATAAAATGAGATACTTATGCGTGACTCATTTTTATGGAGAATATTTCTATTGATTGAGTTGTAGGAGATTGTTTGATTAGTTAGCAATTATAAATAACTTACCGAGCCAGTAGTCTTGGGTTGGGGTACCAAATCCAAGCTTGTACTCTCTCCAGTTTTTGTTAAATTTCTCAGCATTGGCTCGAGTCACAGTGCCATAGCCTCGGCGTTGAATTACCGTCCAGCCACCTCCTGACGTTTCCATGTCGCACCACACCTGTTTTGGGCCATCCAATACTTTCCCAGTTGGCCAGATCGTGTAAATTCCGCTCTTGGTTTCGGCTCCTTTCGATAATTTTGCCTTGTGCTCACTGCAACTTTCTAAATACAAAAAAACATGACTTAATACAGACACTTGAGCTCGATTACATACAATACGCTTTTTACATACCGATATGAGAAACGCCTTCAGTGCCTCCAACCGGTGTCAACTTAGCTTTCAGAACCACATCTCGAATAACGGCTACCAGAGCGTTGTAAACGGTGACGGCATGCTCGATCGTTTGCGCATCCGCCATGCTAGTAGCACTACCAGCCCTGCAATTTAGACAATTTATCATCAATGTCACAAATATGCAAAATGCAGAGTTATCGAAATAAAGTGAAAAAGTTGCAGATTCGGACAAAGTTCTAAGCGTTTTAATAATAGACAAACCGCACAACATCAGCATACCGGACACCTGATGTCGCAGATCCCGTACTCCCAATGCTGCTCGTACTCCCCGTTCGAACAGGCTGCTTTGGAACAGTCCCAATGCTGGCGAAAGCGCTCTGAAGGCA
>JAAXNX010003746.1:0-10099 GCA_036491905.1 Folsomia manolachei
TTTTTTTTTAATTTTGTATATACGCAGATATGACATGTGGGAACGGTTTCAGATTCTTTTCCAAGTATTTTACCTGCATGAGATTAGATTAGAGTGTTCTGTTTTGTTCCGAACAATATAATGCGCAGTAAAAAGGGTTGGTGATTGATGCATCGTAATTGTTTTTTACGATTTGCATTTCCATGAATAGTATACTTAACACAATCTGGAACAGGAACCCTTTAAATTTGAAATACGAAACTTGGGTTGAACTGGAATGTTTTTAGTGAGTGAAAAGTTTCATTCATGATTTTGGTAGAGGAAGTAAATAGGATTGGAAGTAGAGTAAAACCAGGATGGAAACTGGAGCCAAATGCAGTTGCTACAAAAATGCATATTGTGGTTTAGCCAGATTGTTTCTGATATTCATTCAGCCAAACTTTCCGAACCCATGATAACAACATGTAGAAGCAACAGGTTGTTGTGAAGCGCTTTAAACTTTAGGGTTGCATTTTGCTCTGTTTCTTCCGTTTTCCATCTGACAAACTCCAAGCAGTAAAAGAGGAAGGAAATAAAATGCCCTGCATTATCCAACTTCCTCGTCCATTCACCGTCACATATTCCTTTGAATGCATAAGAAAATAGGCTGAACTAGGTTAGAGGCATAAAGTACATACATCTTGAGAGGCAACCTGTTTCCATACAAAATCAGTTCTTTCTCACCACTAAAAACAACAGGAACAACTGCCTCATTTAGTAAAATCTTCTGCACTTGGAGGAAGTCCAGGAAGGAAGCAAGTGTCGGCCCTTTTCTCATGCATTCATGTTGATTACTTGTGGACTTGAAGATCTTATTTTCTTGGGTAGGATATGGCACATGTAATAGAATAAACAGCCTTCAATCTCTGCTCAAACTTTTAGAATGAGAGATAAAGGCCAGCCATGGAAAGAAGTTGATGAGAAGGAAGGACGGCTGCAACGCCGGATTTTCCCAGGACATCATCTTTCTCCTTCTTTCTTGGGATAGGAAATGAATGGGCTCAACCTTTCTTTAACTGGGACACTAACATATGTATCTGTAACATGTGTTGTGTGCTTAATGTGTTTGATCTTTACCAGAACATGGATCTTTCTTTCTTTCATCCATTTACTTGTGAGACAAGTTTCCAAGCAGTTGCGCTTTTCATTCTTATTGCCTGAAACTTCATATCAACAAATGAAAACGGTTAGGAAGGAAGTTGGATGGTTTAGTTTGGTTGGCTTGATCCATTCAAATCAAAGCAAGGATTTATAAGCCATGCATCCGAATAAGCCATGGGATTAAAATGTCGTCTCGTGGTTTTTTTGTTGATGCTAATCTTCACTTGTTGAGATTGTGGGATTGCGTTGTGGTGGATAAAAAATTTCAATGCTGTGACTTAGATCTTTTCATGTGGATAAAATTGTCAGTGAGATTGATGCCGATTTACAAATAATTTAAGTTTTTACAAACATTTTCCATCAATTCAGCACTAAAATCCGAAATGAGAAGAAAAATGCAATTCATCCATTTTATTAGTAAACATTTGAAATCTAATAAACTTCAAGCAAACGATATTTATTGATGGATAATAAGTGGGCACTTACATATAAAATTGTGCCAGAGGTGATCATTTCTTGAGTCTACCGTATTGTTACCGGAACATTAAAAAATTATTGCAATTAACAATTTATTATGTTGTATCTTCAGGTAGTTAGTGCATTCATATTTAATCCGTAATGAAAAACAAGGCAAGAAGAGATAAAATATTTGCAACCTTGATTTTGTTTTCTCGCCACATAATAAAACACCCAGCAGCTGTATAATTAACCAAAAATGGAGTTAATTCTTGCCAACGAATGGGGAATCTGTGACCAAGAATATTTTTTTGAGAATTTTTGGCATTCCTTAATTCAACTTCAAGTAAATGAAGGCTATCCATCTGTCCGGGGTGAAAATTCTTGCAAGGAATGGAATGGATTGCGTGTGGGCAGTGCCAAAGTGTCAAAGCCAAAGGTTGTGGTTTCATGAATATTTTGTACAATTTATTTCCTCGACTTGGAAGAAGTTTTTATTGCTTTTGATCGATCCGGTTGCGACGACGTGTATTGCATTTTTAATCCCTGATTTACAGATACAGGTAGGTCGACAGGGTACAAACTTAATTGTGTCGTGTCTGTCTCACTGATCTTTCTACACTTTGGCTATAACTTGGATTTCATGTTACATAATTATAATGGCAAACTCAAAAATTCCTCTTGTTATTTTTTCCCCATTAAAATCATGTTTATGACACGCATCATGAAAGTGGAAATGAAACGAATGCTGACAATTGAATGAAAACTGTTTTCAATCTTAAAACAAAGTTTTACTGCATTCCACATTTATAAAGAATCAAGCCGTCAAGATTGCTTGCTTACATTACAAAGAGTTATAAAAACAAAACCGTCATCAAATTGCTTTGGAAAGAAAACACCTTTGAAGTTTCAAAATGATGAAAAGAACAAAAAAGGTCGTTACTTGTGATGGGATAGTTTCTGGATGATGTTTTGAAGGCCGGAGAACAATGATCTGTAAATCTTAAGTAAAAAATCTATATAGGCTCCTCCTAATAAAAAACAAAAAGTGATTGCTTCAAGAACAATTAGTCCAACGCAGCAGCCATCCATCGGGCCATATTGTTTTTATAGGAAGGCAAAGACATCACACTGACTGAAATGGTGCCCGTAAAGTAAATTACGAAATCATCTTCCTTTCTTTCCGCTTCACCTAAAGTTCAGACATTGTGAAATGCTGGAGGGTAATTTCCTACGTGCATACATAACATCCATTTATCTTTTAGCTGGAATATTTAAGTTACTTGGGGCTGCAAAGTACAATAGTAGTCCATTTTTCATTCTCTGGAAAACAGCAGATATTTCTTCTTGCTTCAATTTATAGTGAAATTTTGAAATTACGAAAATAAATTACTGCTGCAGTGTTTTCACACGCTGTTCCTATTACACCAGCACCAATTTTGTGACAACCAAACTGCAGTATCCGTAATGGCTAGCAATGGCACTGTTTTCCTTATCCAGTTATCTATGTCTGTTGAAACGTCGCCTTACGACGCATTATTAGTCCCAAAAAGCACATCTCCCAAAGCAAAAACTACCGACGAGCACTCATTCAGTGTCAGCGAGAAATAAGAGTCAGAAAGCAATTTGCCCATAAACGGAGTAAACGCTAATAAATTGAATTGCTCGTAGCGTTTGGATGAACATAAGCATCGAGTCCTAGACGAGCACAGATAGTACTTCATCCACCGCAGATTCAACCACTGCCCGCTGTGATTGTACTTGATTTGAACCAAACCAAGCTGTGTCGAGCACGTGTCGAATTTTTCTAGTTAAGCTTAAATACCTTCGATGGGCAAATATTTCAAGTTTTTCATACTTGGAAATGATTTACTTCAGGGTTGGATTGAATACTCAATTACTAATGTGATCAAATTTTTGAATCAAACTATTTTCAATCATGATTTACCATCATGGTATTCGATTCAAGTATTTTAATGATGAGAGAACTGCCTGTTTGAGTCTCTGACTAACCATCCTGCTTGTCCACATCCTTGTAATTTAGAGAAGGGATAAGCAAGGAAGGAAGAAAGTGCATGAGGGCAGGTAAACAAAGTGATGATAACACCCAGCCCAACCAAAGATTGGATGCCAAACGAAGCAATCTTCGTTCAGAGGTCAGTCTCTCTCCCACTAACTTTCAGTTTCAAATCTAAACTAGACAACACGCACTTTTTGGCTTCAATTGCATTTATTCCCTTAATTTCGACTAGTCGCCTTGTTTCAGCATGTACGACCCGCATACCAAATCTAACGCATGGCGTTACAATTACGAAATACAATTTATTTGGAGTTGAATGAAAATGGAGTCGTCTTGGCCCGTCTCTGTTCCTGACTAATAACAAGTCTGCCTCTGCTGGGCATACACAAGTAAACTATTTGACCAAATCTGATCAAAGGTTGCCTTGAATTGAATCCACCGTATCCACCCTTTTCCCATTTGTAAAACAAAACATCCTTCTTCGTATATTATTATTCATTTTTACATCGGAATATTAGTCCTTTGTGAATAATTCTCATCAACAATTTCGTAAATTAGAGTAAGCACTACCGGCAATACTTCGGAACGGAAACCTTAGAGGTAATTCTCAAACATTTCCGTAAGATAGAAACGATGGGTCCCTCTGTACTTATTTCTATGTTGTCAAATTGCGAAATGGAAATTGTATTACAAGCGAGACCTGAGCTATCCAACAATAGTTTACCATTAGCTGGTCCCACTCAATCTCACATTTTCAATACAAAAGTTCCATGGGTCTGGTCACAATGAATTGAATCCACCGTATCCACCCTTTTCCCATTTGTAAAACAAAACATCCTTCTTCGTCTTCGTATATTATTATTCATTGTTTTTACATCGGAATATTAGTATTCCTTTGTGAATAATTCTCATCAACAATTTCGTAAATTAGAAGCACTACCGGCAATACTTCGGAAACTTTAAAGGTAGACAATTCTCAAACATTTCCGTAAGGTAGAACGATGGGGTCCCTCCGTACTGATTTCTATGTTGTCAAATTGCGAAATGAAAATTGTATTACAATTTACAAGTGAGACCTGAGCTATCCAACAATAGTTTACCATTAGCTGGTCCCACTCAATCTCACATTTTCAATACAAAAGTTCCATGGGTCTGGTCACAAATAACCTACTCATCATCTCACACTTATCTTTGCATTGAATTGACACATATTTTAAGGCAATGAGTTTTCTGTGTACAATCTAAAACTTATCCACCCACACGAGAATGAGCGAAGCAACTCTCGCTTAGTTCATAGTAAGTAATGCATTCATAAATTTAATATAGCAAACAAATGAATCGGCCAGCTAAGGCGTGCATAAAGAAGTGAAATGGAAATGAAATATTATTGAGGTAGAAAGGCAGACACGGCAGGAGTAAATAAATGACTTTAAAGAGATTTACTCTGTGTTAAAATGGCTTCTTCTGCTTTGCGAAATGGTTTGGAGGCGATTGCAGCTTACATCCTTTTACGAATTATAATAATGCAATGCAACAGCATTTTGTAAAATAAAATATGTTCTTATCCTTCATCATTGCATCCATATTTGCCACTTTAAACCTACGTAAACACATTCTTGAGCTACATGGTTCTGAATGTGTGTTATTATGTGTTTTGTATCCGCATCTGCACGAGACGTAATGGTCAATCAAGTAGTGAATATCTTTTCGGGAAAAATCCATTTTAAGCATCCAGGAAATGCTTATTCCACGTGAATAAATTCATTCTGGATATGCAGGATTGCGGTTAAAACTAAAATTTCGCGAGCAATTAAATGTGTCCAGATTACGAATACAGATTTTGAATTCAAGTGGAAATAGTTTGTATAGGTATGAACAAACGAAAGCAGCAAGCCAATTCAATCGAGTAGTATTATTTCATGCTTTTTGTAGTGCGACTGATAGAAAATTCAGCCCACCCTAATTTCTTAGATTTGATAATGAAAATTCAAATTTTTTACAATATTTATTTTGTACTGACATCTGGCTTTTGGTTAATATCACTAACCCATCCACATCTACCCACAACCCTCTCATTAAAATAAAACTTAAACAATTTCTCAAAAAGTAATCGTCCTTCATCGCACCAGTCCAGTTCTCCTCCTCAGGAGAAGAGGTACTGCACCAATCTGTCGTTTGTTGTTGGAAACGAGTGGTCATTAAATATAATTTAATATTCATTTACACGTCACTTTTCTGAAAACATTTGCTCTTGACATGCTTACTTTCAACTTACAGCATCCATGTTTAATTCTCATCTCAACTCTGATTCAGAATTCACATTATTGTGCGATTTTTGTTTCATTACATGCCATTGAGCACATCTTGATTCTAAATACCATCTTACTTGTGGATTGTTCTCAAGTCAAGACGGGATTCATTTACTTTAATTCTTGTAGAGAGAATAACAAAATAGTAATCATTTTTACAGAGTTCAGATGGGTAAGTTGGCGTTTGCATGGGATCAATGAAGTATTGTCGCATTTCCTCATTATTATAAAAAATAAGCATTCGTGATAAAGAAATATTCAGTTCAACAGTTCCATAAATGCTAGCAATCAATATTTCAATGCAACAGAGAACGTTAAACATCAATAAAGTTTATCAATCCTTAATTAAAATCGGATCCAATTTATTGCTTAGTTAAATTGTTTATCTACCAGGAAAACTTAACAGATCTTGAATTTAATCATTTGTCGGCTCCTTTAAAATCTAGATGTCACTAAATCAAATACACTCTAGCTTCAAAGCAACCTCATTCCATAAAACTTAGTGGTAGAATTGAAACCAAATTGACAACTATTTTTTAATTGTGTAGCACATGCATCCATTTCAATTATGAACTTCAAGTACTTGTGAGAAAAATATTTTTACAGTCCGAAAAGAGAAATACACGTAGGCAGTATTTGCTCTATTCTGCTCATTCCTGCATGTCATACATGTACAACCTGAGAAATATCGCAAGGAATTGTAAATTGTGGGGTGCATTGTTGGCAATTGTTACTGTTCAGTCGGTGCGGTTCGTTATTGCGACTTATATGATGCGCTGCGGTACCGCACAATACGACATTGTTTATGGCGCTTCAAGCTAATAGAAACAAATTTATTGGCATTCGTACTTCAAGTTTGTCTTACTTAACCAACAAGTTGCTTGCTTACGTTCATTGTTGTTTTTACCGAGTTATTTTTTCCATTTACTGCAATTGCAAAGCGGTACTGTTCATCCCACAATCTTTAATCTTTTACCTGGAGGAGGTGCAAACATTATTAAAACATTTTTAAATTGTTAAAAAATACTTGGCTTAGGCCGTTAATGTTGCTAAATGATATGTACATCTTTCTTGGGTGGTCCGGTACTGGTGATTTTAAGGCCGGGACAGTACCCAAGATACACACCGAATACTTAGTATTGAGGGAAGTTTGCCGTCTTTCTGATGAGCTCAGAATTGAGCATCTACAATCTTCGTTTCTTACTTATTACATTACAAGCAGCATGAAATTATAATTGGCCCTCCTGAGAACATTAATCAATGACACAGAAAAGTAAATGGTTGGAATTCGGGATGTGAAGAGAAAAAAGATCCACCTTCGCATGGAAGGGAACGGCCCTTTTGTTCCTTTTAATATTAATCTTCATATCTAACAATGTGGTAGCAGGATTTTAAATGATTATTCATAAATGTCGATGTTGGGCCAACCGGTTGCAAAAGGGGGTGGTCACTTCACTACCAATACAACCATGTAGCTGGCAATTTCCAATGATTAGTACTTAGTGAACCTGAGTCGGGTAAAACTTTTTTAACTCATTTACAGATATTAGTAAAGGTATAGAATCAACAAAGCCAAAATTGATCAAAGTATAAACTATCGATTTATCATTGATTCATAAATAACATGATTCTTCAGGCAATATTTTACCAATTGTAATTTGAATAGGAAAAGAATTCATCTTCATTTTTGAGATTATACTGTATCGTATTCTGATTTATTAGCGTGTTTGACTGTTACACAAAGAGAGAACACGAATACGCCAGTGTGCAAGCACAACATCTTGTTGACCACGAATAATTTGCACATATTTTCACTATCCAAGGGCAATTATGAAGTAATTATCAGTTAGGCTTTGAAAAACTTGATCATTATAAAATCGTAAGGAATGGTCTTGTATAAGTTCAATTGATATGTGCCTTCCCCCAAAGACCACTTATGTCTAGTAAATGTATGCATTGTGGTCCACGCAACTCTTGGGAAAGGTGCCTTGTCATGCATTTCATTGGCTGGATACATTAACAGGTCTTTCTGTCTTTGTTGTGCTTTCTTTGTGCATATTTCAAGTTCATATGGTTCAAGGAACAGAAGATACTTTATTTATTGACTCCTTAAATCAAGATTCAAAAAATTCGGTACAGTAATGAGCAGGAATTTAGTTGTGTTATAGATTAAACAGTTGCATGAGTCTAAACCGACCAATTCATTTCACACAAAATATCCCAATTGAATCTGGTCTAACTTGTTTTAATTACTTTGCAAGCATGTCGACTCAGTTTTGTAATTCGTTCCGTTTTATATTCGAATTCAATCCGCTTGCCCATCCCAACCAATTTAACAAATGCATACTTGCACAGCATCCACCCAAATTTCAACCTTGTGTCAATGTCAGGCTGTTTAGTTTTGAAGTGTGCATTTTTCACAGCCGCCAGTTCTGTCGGACACTCAGAGGACCTAAGGCAAGACCGCGGCGGATCCAATAAACTCTCGTGTAACAAAGTATACTTCTGGGAATTTGAAAAAAACTTGAATAGGAAATAAAATCCACGAAACCTTATATGGTGGAAACTGATCCGAAGCAAAAAGTCAAACACAGCTTGGAATGATTGCATGTTGCATGGAGTAAAAAGATGAGAAGAGTAAAATAAAATAGAATTCTACCTGCAAAACAGGAGATGCATTCATGAGAACTTTGTGGGCAGTTCTCTCTTCAGGAATGCAGTTGGATTTTGGACATTGGATGCAAACCAAGAAGAAATGGAACTGGTTTCATTTCAATTCTTTTACTTTGTTTGGAAGCAAAACTCGCCCAATGATTTAGATTTGTTTTGTAAAAAATGATTGGCTCCGTTCAGACTTTCTACGGCATTAGCTGTAAATTGAATTATTCAACTGAATGCGAGTTGGATGGGAAATAAAAATATCAATATTTTCATTGTACCGCTGTAACAAAAGCTTAATATTCAACTATACATTTCAAAGTATACGTGTTATGATTTTAATTGAATGAGAGGCTCGGCCAGGTATCAATATCAATTGCGGATTGTTAAATAATCAAATCAATCCGCATTTCTTTCGAGTTGCAAGATGGAACAATCAATGAATCTTGTTTTATAGCTGGCAAGTGAAGTTAAGTCAGTTCAGCAAATAGTAATTAAATTCATATTCTGGGTAGTCAGAGTCAGTCAATCAGTTTTGTTCTATGATTTTATCAACTGTACGGCGTGGTTAACATGTCTGTTTCGGCTGAACTACTTCATAAACTACGAAGGTATGAAACCGAAAGGATTCTCCAATTATTGGATACATTCGTTTGTGCATGATATTTTGATTTGCATATTCTACCGCATTCCTAGCTCTTGTTGATTGAACGAATTTTAAATATTGAAGTTGCTAACATTAATTCACACAGTAGCAACTTGAATTTATTTACGACGTGAAGATGAACGCCTTTGAATTAAACTGATCTAGTTGTTTGATGGGTGATGTGCCTATTTAGAAGCCCACAGCTCGGTTTACGAGCAAATCGAATTGTTTTGGGACTCGGTACAAGTGGGTGTGATTAAATATACAAAATGTGCCGTGCAAATTATCTGCACAAGAGCAACAACCTGATTGATGTGAATTCCTTGGATTGGTTGCATGTTTCAAAGTAAATTTCCACAGCCGTCTGACTTCTTCGAGTCGTCAATTTCGATTGAATTTTGATTTGGGGTTTCAGAACTAATCATGAATGGACATTTGCATTATTCCAACTTCAACGCACCGAATTCTTGAGTTTATCACAAGCATGCACAGTCTGATGCTTGGTCATTCATGCAATTTCCAAAATCCAGCTAACAAACGAATAGAGTGGGTTGCAAGGTATGACATGCTTTACCTCCCATGAATAATTCTAATCTACCCAAATCATAATCATTTAGTTTGCGTATTGTAAAATTTCAATTATTTCTTCCATCCATGGGAAGTAACAGACAAAGAAATAAAAAACAACCAATAATTTGGTGATATAGCCACATTTTTGAAGATATTAGAATAAAAGTTGCTCAGCTCACACAGAATCAATTTCACTTTAATTTGGATGCGAAGACAAAAGAAAAAAAATGAAATAGAAGAAAGAATCACATCACACATCATGATGATAACTTAAGAAAATTATATCATCCTTGATAATAAAAAACGAGCTAGATTATTGTT
>JAAXNX010003747.1:0-10098 GCA_036491905.1 Folsomia manolachei
ATCCGTGACGGAAATGTGATTTAATAAATATATTTACTATATCTACAACCCACCCACCCACTAACTGACTACTGTGAATCCTGAACTCTGTGTGTCCTCCCACGAATATGGCAACTGAACTGAGCGTCAAACCTGTGAGTTGAATTGAAAACTCAATTTGACAAGGAAGCTGAGTAATGCATGCACAATGGTGATATTTATAAACTTGGAAAATAAGATCAACTTGATAATAAAAAGGCAACTAGGGATTAAACGAGGGTGAACAAAACGGATTCAAATGTGACGTGAACTCAGTCAAACAACTATACTTTACTGGGCAACTTTATCAGTGAATTAATTTCTCACTGCTTCGTAACACGATGTTCAGTGGCTTCAATTTTCTATATAAATGTTATGATTAACTGTTAGCCGAATAAAAATAAATAAAATTTATGACAGGGAGTTGTCCGAAATATGAATAGCTTGAACCAAAGAGAGCGTGATCTCTCATAAGGCAAGCTACTTAAAAATGTTTTTGCAGAAACTAAATTGAGCTTACCTACTTATTTCGAATTGAACTGAACTTGGCATTTCAAAGAATGATAAAATACGTAGGCATAGTCGGAGAGGTTGAGTTGCACGATTGTTCACGATTGTGTCTATGTGCATTTTATTTTATTTTGAAAATTAATAAATGGCACAGGGTAGTAGGAACGAATTTATTTTTATTAAAAATTTGTTCGCAATTATCAAGAACTGTGGATGTGGAACAACACACCTCCGCACAATATGACATGAAACACAAAATGGGTTCACTCCGACAAAGCTAATTCGAATGTTTAAAATAGTAATTAACCGTGAATTGAGTACACTCAATTCAACCAGCCAACCAGGAATGAAGTTTTCAATGTTTTTCGAATTTCGAAGAAGGTCTAAAAATATGCTTCGTAAAACTACCAACAACTATCGAAAGCTATTACTTTTCTGAATTCAAGTCCTAATTCTTTTCAAAGTCCTGATTCTTTTCAAAGTGGGGTTTTCTCAACAATTTCTCATTGCTTAAACTCATTAACTGGCTTTAGGATTAGCAGTGCCCATTATGTCATAACTGCTGTGACTGACTTTGTTTAAGGCGATTAGAAAATGTGTACGGATTATTGAGAAATCATTTAAAGTTTGAAAATACTTAGTTCCTGAATCAAACCCACTTGCTAATTGGACTGCACAGAAAGGACGGACATATTTTGACCCCTGCTTAACGTTGTTCATGTTTTTCTTTGACATTGCTAGAGAAAGATAAGTTAAACAGCAATTAGCAAATGGATTACGGATAGATGTCTTGTTGTATTAAGATTTGGACGAACCATGTCATTCTTGGTTAACTGATGTGCATTGGATAGATGAAGCAACTCTTTAATAGAGGCATGGAGCACCGAGGCCACAGAAATTAATGATGCCCAACTAAAAGTCGTGCTTTGGTTTAGTTAGTCATTGGATAAGTCATAATTTATGAGGTGGGTGGGACGCCTACCATAAGGCTGATAATACTGATGAATGAGATGAGATGAAAACATGCATCATCTAGCTCGTGTTCTTGAGATGTTGCATAAATGAATGTCTGAGTGAGAGTTATTTTAAAATGCGTTGCTGGAGAAAGAATGTTTTTTTACGACACTCTTTAATTTCCCTTCGTATTTAGCAGTTAACTAATGCAAATAACTAGAGTCAATGTTTACATTGGCTGAGGAGAATACGTACGTATCTCACCTTGAAATATTCAATGCTGAGATGCATTTTTTGACAATGCCAACGCCATACAACAACAAACATGTTAACTTGAACCAAGGGTTAAACAAATTCACTCCGTTTTCACAGTCTGATTTGATGAGAAGTAAAATTCCCCTGGGATAGTAAAACATTTCAGCGTCAAAATCTACTAAATGTCTGTTGTGAAGTTTTCTTTGTTTGCTAGAATTCAGTTTGAACATTGGTTATGACTTTCCATTGTTTAATTTTGTGGATTCCTAGTATTCTCAGGATGCGTGTATGCATAATATCCATCTCTATTTGCTAACGTAATTAGCAGGGAGTTAAAGTGGGAGTAAATATCAAGTTCAGTACTTATTTGTGTTAAGTTGATTTGCCCTCATTTGTCAAATAAATATTTCTACTGCAGGGCATGATTCCAAAAATATTTGGCATTTACAAATTTTTCTTTAAATTCGGACAAAACTGGTAAGGGCTACTGACTGCAATATGTAAAACATGGATTTGATTTAGGTGTATTCATGCACTTCCGCTGTAAGTAATGATTAAAACCGCGGCAACTGTTTCACAAGGTTTAACTTTTCCATTGAAGTTCACGATGTGTAAACACAGTTGGGAATTTTAATCACCGTATAAATCATTAAATGCCATTTGAAATTTAAATTCCTATAAAGCGGATGTCAATGTTTTAAACCAATATCGGCGAATTATGTATTTAAGAACCGGAAAAGAATCTCACATACTCATTTCGTGTCTCTACTAACAAGATACAAACATTGATTGTAATATCGCAGTTAAAAAAGGATCGATATGGACAATCAAGTGCATGTAATCATCTACGGATTTCACAGTCCATCACCTATTCAGATATTTAGTGGGCGGATTCGTTAACATTGCACTGCACTGGATTTCAGTGCATATGCAATTTTAGTGCTGTTATGTAAAAGTAATAAAGCGAATGCCTATAGCTATAGGTGGCACGTGTCATTATGTCGTGTCCCGAGCAGTTATAAACTGTCCCGTCAATGGTGAAAAGAGAAAGAATGCAGCTTTAATTTCCGTTAAAGCTATCAAGACATGCCTCGCGAGCATTGGATACAAACAGTCGAAAAATTCCATACACGGAAATTATGTGGCCAAACAAAGTGTCATAAAGAAAATACAACTATGTACATGCACGGTAACTGAAGTTGAGGAATGTTAAAAATTGAGTAAATGCAACCATTTCATCTCTCTTTTCCCGTTGTTTAAATTACATAATGCATCGATGCATGTTTGTTTGTGCTCTTAAAAAGGAACGGGAGTCAATCGCACGGTTATATTGCAGTCTCTGCATGTCACACGGTCCGTCACATGAAGTCTTGTGCAGGCGAAGAAAAGCATAAAGGTCGCTAATTGTCTCACCTACAGTGTTTATTTGATAGCTTTAGTTTTATTTCGCAAATAAAAAAATCTCTTAACATGAATCCTTCCTTCTAAGCATTCACCCAGACGATCGAGTCTCACGAGAATCATAAAATTCCAAAATGAAAAATTTCAAGTCAACAACATCATTCTGAATTCATTCAAAGGGCATGGCATGCATGTGATTCATTACACACTCGGCTACGCTTTATGGCAACTTTGTTCTGAAAATATTTCTACTCCAAGTTAGCTTATATTACGAAGGAGATCAGTGAGTATCAACAGATGGATTTTAACATCATTTTTTGTCACTTTTCTATTTTAAGTTTCACAAGTCACCAACATCATATACTTTGGGGAGAGATCCGCCGATCGACGCCATGCATAATGCAACTACTAGAAGACAACCTGCAGTTAAGAGTTGAATAACATGAGAGTAGAGTAACATCAACATCACTGTATGCAATTTATTTATGCTGCTTTCATTTTGATAAAAAGTTTGCAGAAACTTACACACGGGAATTGGACTAAAACCGATTTCAAGCTGAGTTCCAAGCTTACCATAATAACATTCCATCAAAACAGAAAGCCGTAAAGTAATCCAAACATTTCCAGTTTATAAACTTCAGTCCAATGTTTCAGTTACCCCCGACAGTTCATTAATAAACTTTTAGTTGATTTGCTGAGACAAAATATTAAATCTCGTGAAAAATGAGATTTGCTTATTGAGTTTACTATGGTGTAGCTGAGGAGATGGATCAAATGAAATGAAGGAAGAAATATTGAACTGCAGAGTGACAAGAAACACCCACACATAAATATGCGGAAAAGACTATTTTGATTGCCTCCACACTGACAAATCGCCACAAACAGATAACACTTTTACACATAAATACACTTAGCTATCTGCATGCCACTGCCGGCAGCTAGACAATGTTTGCAAATTGCCTAAAAATCGTACGCACAATTGAAATCAAATGAAAGTCAAACAACAATAAATTCGACGCTAATCCGGAAAGAAAGTTGATCCTGAAGTTATTCCAAGAACAACAAACTTCCAAACTGTCGGCCGTATCGTATCTTATCACCTCTCTCGGTCTCGGTTAAAAACCCGTCCCGTGTCGACTAGTTTCTTTGCGAGTTGCAAAATGACTGCATAAACTTTGGCATAGGATCGCGATTCACTATATGATGCAAAAGAAAAAAAACAACGCAATTCTATCCGTATTCCTTTCCATCTACTCAGAATTACTATGCTATGCAGCAATTCTAAAAAGTTTGCTTAGCCACTTACTGATATTGTTTAGTTGATGTTCTATGCTAGGGTATGATGATGAACCACATAGCCAACTTCTAAACTACAATACTCTTTCGGAAGGCAGAGCTTACGCTGTGAATTTGTTGGTATCCTGTTGCTCGTGTAAATTGCCTTTCCGCAAAAACTGAGAATGCTGAATGTGCTGATTCTTGTAAAGTTTTTGTTGTGCTTGACTCACTATTCTCATTCTTGCTAATTTCATTTTGAACCACTAGATTACAGATTGGAAAGCAATCCGAATCTTACCCTGGTCACACGCAGCTTATCCTTCGTGTAGGCATTCTAGGCATAAACCACGGCTTATGCTTTAATAATCATTCATACATCATCACAATGAGAATGAGTAGAATGGCCGAGTCTCGAAAAGTCTTTGTGTAAATTTTATGGCAGTAATTTGGTTGTAATAATACAACTTGAAAATAATTTGAGCCCACCTCAATTTAAAAACTCACACCCATTGTTTGTAAAAATGCGTATAGTATATGCAAGCTTTTGTTCAACTTGTAACATACAAAGTAAACTAAACCGACTTGACTGCAGAGGCATTAAAGAGTCAAGTTGGAAATTACGGTTTTAAGAAGTTCAATTCCCCAATCATGCACCTGAGGATGAAACACGGGTTTTCAAATATTCTTGTTTGTGAAATACTGCAGTTACGTTGATTGATTTGAAATGGTGGCTGATCAACAAGTCTGCCATTAATTTTAATAGCCTCAATTTTCATTTTCTGAGTTGAACACTATTTAAATAGTATTCAGTCAAACACTACACAAATGGATGATACCACCAACGCTGACCTTCATATTTTTCACAATTTGTGGTCATGCAATGCTGTCCGAGTAATTTGACAATAAAAGTGAGTCCTAAATTCTAGGTCAAGCCTGAATGTGGCTACTTGATTCGTCATCAGTATCCAACCAAATATAACTTATGTTCCCTGGAAAGTCCGTCGGGAACAGAAAACTTTAACCAGTCCCTTAAGTCACCGTTTGAAATAACTGTGCCAGTTAACCAACCAAAGCCACAACAATAATATCTCAGTTTGTTAAGAGTTCAAAAGTAGACAAAATTTCCATCCAACCCTTACACGCGTAAGATTGCTCGTAACGGTTCTTCCTTTAACCCACAAAGTACCCTTACATATGTGTAACCTACATTAAGGATCAGAAATAGCTCTGCATGCTTTGAGTCAGTGTCGAGGTGAAGGAAATATTTGGAGCTGTTAACGGTTTAAATAAGATTAACATATTGATCCACAAAATAAAATGCATATGTAAAGTAGGCAATCATGAAGAATGCATCTCCTGGATGCTATAAAAGACCCTTCATTCCACGCTCGTGAACTCAATCGTCCAAAGTAGAAAGAGAATTAAAGTGCTCATCAGCGAAATCCAGAAAAAAATACTCTTCGACATGGACACACTTCCAGTTTTACTCTTACTAATTTCAGTACAAGCCTCCCTTGCCCAGTTGCCATTCCAAGGCCCATGTCCCAATATCGCACCCGTGAAAGCTTTCAATGTTGAAGCTGTAAGTAATTAAAATATATACAACCTAATTAGCATAGTTGTACAAAAACTTGTTTCATTTAGTATGCGGGTGGAATCTGGTTTGAAGCTGAGCGTTTTGCATTCCTTCCGGAATTAACTGGCAAATGCGTTTCCTTGAACTATACTGTCCAGACGGATGGGTCAATGAACATTCAACTACGTATGATTGAAAGCTAGTAAGTTGAATTAATTTCGTGATGGGTAAGCCATCCGATCTTACGAAACCTATTCTATTAACAGTACCGGCACTCCTTTGGTAATGACTGGATCCGTTGTTTTGTTGGATGGATCCCTTAACAATGAGGTGAGGACTGGGAATTTGCAACTGACGTACACATATACGAACCCAATTGCCCCCACAATCGAAAGTGAGTTAATTCACGAGTAAATTAATAAGATAATGATTGACAAGAAATTTGGTAAATTGAACGATTTGTTTCCTGCAGTTCAAAAGACGAACAGTTTCAGGGTGATAGCAACTGACTACACCACTTACGCAATTCACTGGTCATGCTACTCACTTCTTGGGATTCATTTTGGTAAGCCCAATTCAAATCTGAGAATTGCTAAAACTGCTGCTCAAATACCCTACTTTCGCGTCATGTCTTTAAATTTTAAAATCATGCATTACTTAATTTTTAAATTACAGAATCCCTGTGGATAGTTGTGAGGGACCCAACTTATCACAGCAGCAGTTCGGAGAGCCGTTCGAGATAAACTCAGATCCTTCGGGATTGATGCTACTCAGTTGGTGCGAACAGACCAACAATGTGCTAATCCTCCTCTTCCAATAACCCTTGGCTAAGTTTTGAATTGCTCACGGACTATTCTTAACCATTGTAGTTAATGGGATTTTTTATAAACAGCTATTTTATTTATTTATTTGTATTTATTTTGAGAGGTTAATAAATTGGGAAATGAATTGTTAATAATCATGATGGCTCTCCTGTTTATCTCAGCTTGTTAGGGAACGTTCAATAAGCATTAAGTAACCGAAGTTGAATTTCTTGCAAAAGTATGACAGCCAGGCATTTTCTACCTTTTCTCACCTCGTCATGTCTCCAAGTTGAATTTTACAGTGGTTAAAACACGTTTTGCATTGGAATTAAAATAACTAGATAACTAAATTAGAACACAAACTTAATTTTTAGCTAGCTAAAACTAGTGCTGCTGCAAAGCTGTGACTCGGTAGTAATATCAACATTAAACGGATTTGTACCATTTTGATTGATTAACTCTGGATGGTGCAATGACGTAAAATACTATGATTTAGCATCACTAGCATCGTCATATTTTATAGCTGCATTACGTGAATATCATCAATATTACAGAGAATTGGCAACACGATTCCTCGATCCAGCCAGCTTACTCTTAATTTGATCCCTTCTCCATCTCTTAAGTTTAGGAGTTGTTTGGTAATCTTGTCATAATTTGATGATTGGACTTTCTCCTACTAAACCAAAAGATATTGGATGCTCAGATTGTTGAAAAGGAAGTAACAATGGAAGCAACATAATACAATCTCAGCTAAGGAAAAGCCAGGATTTTTACACTGTGGTGATTTCTCCTGTTCATACCTCAAGGGTCAGGTATAGGTTGTCCTCCTATTCCATCTATTGATAATGTCCATTCGGTTGGACATTGTTCTGAATTGTTATGTCAATAGATTCCTGCTGCAGTTAAGACACGAGATAAAAATTAATAACCCCAACGAATAGCAAAAGGTGCGAAGACGAAATGCCAGTGATATAAATAAATCAGAGTTATAAGGCTTAAGTAAAAGATGAACACATCGTAGACTTTAACAAGGAGTAATTTTTTGACATTTTCTTCCTGTGCAGCATTCCATAGCTCGCTTTTTTAGGATAACAACAACAATACACATATTTTATATTATAGCTGTTTTAAGATGGTTTTATTAGCAAAAAATCGCATTTGAGTTGCAAATGGCTAGAAGCCACAATACACTCTAAAATCTAATTTGAGTGGGTGAACAAACTGCCACTTAATGAAATAAAGTAAGAACGAAAAGTAGTTCAACTTCCGTCTTCCGTTTCACTTTCTTGGCCGTATCAGTGACAAGAACAAAGCACCGACGTCCAAACCTTCAGTTCTCTGATAAGGTTGTTGGAAATAGGTCATGTTTTACAAGAGTGTAAGTTCAATAAGGCATGCACTAAACCCTCAAAATTGTAGGGTATATACGCGCTTCATTGGAACGATGAATTAAATAATACTGCATTACGACTTTATGCGTTTTTAAAAAAATAATGATGGTTGTGATAAACGACCTACCCTCGTTTGTAACTGACTGCAGCCTTTTAGAAACTTACAACACTTTTTATTTAACAAAAAAATGGTTTTGAGTAGTTTTAAGAATGTTTTACTAAAATGTCATATCAAATCGAAAATCAATTTGTATTTTACCATTCACCAGATCAAGATTTCAATTGTAAAGTAAAACAAGGAATTAAAATCATAAGACAACTTTTTGTCATGGTCATGGTCGTCGTGACATAAATTTCGTGTCTCGTTTCGTTTGAGGCAGTAACAAGAGTTTACTTTGTCGTTGAATCTGAATCTAAAGTATAAAAGTCAGTAATTTCAAGATGATTTTGGATTACGGTACATCAGAAGAATAATCTGAATTATTTAGACACCAACAAAGGTGCATTTTAATTGTATTGAATATGCTAAATGCAGATGATTTACTGCGATTCAAAATAATTCCGTTTTAATACAAAATACGAAATAAAAGCGTCGGTGTGGCATTGGTGTTTACATTGCTTATAGATTAAGGAATGTATTAATGGCTGAAAGAATTATGTTAATATACACTTTGCAGTCATATCTCTATTCTGTTATTATACAGACCCTCCAAAAAACTCCGAAGTATAGAAATCTATAGGTATATACCCGAAAACTAATGAATCCGTCGAATTATCGAAAGATTGGAGCAGATGTTCAAAGGGAGATTGATGAATAGATGAAGGAAACAACCGATTCCCGGAAAATATTTCCAAATACAACTAAACTCCCTGAGAGACTTTTCATGCATTGCATCCATGAGTAGGATTCACCCTGAAACAGCACCGACGAACCGAGAAAGTACATTGGATCTGGAATGGTACATTGGAAAAGTTATACGAGGGTGCAGGTACATATGTAGAATATAGGATACAAAATATTTATCCTATGCCTAGCANATGAGTAGGATTCACCCTGAAACAGCACCGACGAACCGAGAAAGTACATTGGATCTGGAATGGTACATTGGAAAAGTTATACGAGGGTGCAGGTACATATGTAGAATATAGGATACAAAATATTTATCCTATGCCTAGCACTGTTATCTCCCAAACCCACCCGAAAGGTCTAAAGGTCAAGAATTCAAATACATGCTAAAAAATAATGAGGGCGTTTGCTAGTTATGCAATGAAATAAGTTTGTTTTTCTTAATTTTTAATGCCATTTCATGCATTCTTTACGTTTAAAATTTGGGTTTCTTAAGTTTCTTTTGTCAGTTTAAATTCTCAAAAATTCCAGCATCTTGAACGGAGATGTAGCCGTCAAATCACTTGAATTTCGTTGCACAAAAAAACAAATAAGTATTTTTTTGTATATGGAATATTTGCAAAGACGAAGAAATATGTATGGTTTTACGTAATGGTGTTGTAAAAAAAGAAAATTATTTACCAAATCCAAAGCTTCGTACTCAATTCAATGGTGCACTTTGAATTCACCAGGATTTACAATCCGAGAAATTGCAGTTACAGAGTAAACTGCGCAATGCACTTGATGGCAATGGAAATATCGAGTTAAAATCAGATTTATGTTCCAGGTCATGTACTCCACGACTTATCATTCCTACGAATGATACTACGGGTGCCAGTGTATTGTATCTGAACATTAAAGGACAAAAAACAGTTGCATTTTCTGAAAATCATGTTCACATTGAAAAGTTACAACTGCAGAAACTCTTGTAATTTTGTCTCAAGTCTAAACGCTATGTAACTCTCATTTTATTCTGCAAATGATGTTCTAGTTGCACAATAGTACTGACGGGATTTTATCGTGAAA
>JAAXNX010003748.1:0-10096 GCA_036491905.1 Folsomia manolachei
GCGCCACTCGATTCGAAAACTTTCCAACTTTCTCTACTTTCACTTCCGTCGCAGACAAATTCCTTTCACTTCCGTTGCAAACAGACATTCTGGATTATAAAGTAGATCATTGTGTAACTCACGAGTCTCAAGAATGAATGCCTAAAAATTGATGAACGGTTTCCATAAAACTTTTTAGGCGTTCCAAAAAAAAACCTGAAATTTGAATGTTTTGTCTTGTACTACAAGCCACCAAATCTCCATGTAGATCTGTAAGCAGATTTCACATTACAATCAGTTAAAACTCAATAATTTCTTAATTGATAGAATTTTAGCATTCTGTAAATGGCATACTTTTTCATGAAATTGGAATGTTCTCGGGGAAATAGAGACCCGTAATCAGCTCTTTAAATAACTCGAGTTTTGTCAACAAAACTCTTGTTTTAAAATCTTGATCCTACTTAATTTACTTTCAATCATGAGTAAACTAGGGATGGATCAATTATTAAATCGAGTAATAAAATTGGAGGAGGCAATTACTAAATTGGCAGCCTGGACTCACTTCTCTGAACGTTTGGACTTGGGTAGGAATAAGTCACACCGTCAATTTATGGGTTTCCTTGATTGTCTATAATATTTTATGACATTATAATTTATGTATTCTTAGGATCAGTTGCATCGTCGACAAGGATCCCACCATCCCAACTACAAGTCGGTTTGCTGTCAGCGTCATCCAAGAAATGCAGTTCCGCAAAGTCTAGTTCTACTAGGCCTCGACGTAATGTTACATTTTTGCTGTATTACGAGTAGTAATGAATGTAATCTAATAAACATTTAATGTGTTGCGTAGGCTCTTGTCGGAAACGGAGTCCTCCCCTGACCACCACCGCCACCAACTTGAAGAAAGGCAGACCAAAGCGAACCCGGTCAAAGTACACAGAATATGACTCTGACCAAGAAAGTGACTCTTCCTCCGACGACACTGATGATCACACACCAACTGGTGGAGGGGACAGCGACTCCTTACCAGTTAACGTCAAAATGGAAATAGTAGAGGAAGATGTCTTTGCAGTTTTACCAGATTCTCCACAACAGGGTCAGGAAGATGGAAGTGATTTCAGTTATGAATGTGAAGATGGTAAGAAATTATGAGTATATTTCATGGTCGAATAATTATCACTAATATGACTTTTTTAACGGGTAGGTGAAAGTTCTAACCAGCAAATTCCATCAAAGAGTGACACCCGAATTACTCCAACTCGGAATAATACTTCTCTACAAGATGATGATGATGATGATGTGGAAACACCCGGACTTTTAGTCTTTCCCTCACTATCATTAAGACCATGCAATACCCATTACGTCGCATATCGTGGATTCTTGTACACTTTTAACTCTGAATCATCAAACAAACAAATCTTTCGTTGTCATCAGAGAATAAGAAGCAATTGCAGAGGGAGAATTCACCTAACCCTTAATCTAAAAAAAGTTCTATTAAGTCAGGAATCCGACACTTTTCACACTCATCCGGCAGAACAGGACTTTGTGGATGCAAAATACTTCAAGTTTAAAATGCAGCATCTTGCTGTCATAAAAAACAAGCCAGTTGCGGAAATTGTCGCTGAGGAAGTTCCAAAGATGTCAGAGGCTAGTAGAAAATATTTACCAAGTTTATCCACCATCCAGCGTACACTTGAACGTCAAGTTCAACGCAGTGTACTTGCCAATAGCTCGGCCCCTTCTACAAAAAACCTGCAGAGTCGTGGGGATATTCCTGACGAGTTTTGCACACAATTCAAGTCATCAAATGGAGAGACATTTATCAGATGGGATAGTGCTGTACATTCTTCTTCACCTTCAAGTAAAAATGATCGATTTTTGATTTGCTGTACGCAAGGTAACTTGGACTTTTTAGCCGGGTGTGATCTCTGGCTACTTGATGGTGGTTTCAAATGCTCACCACCCCTTTTTGATCAACTCCTTGTGATTTATGGTGTCAAGACTTGGATTTCTAAGGGAGCTGGATTGCCTTTGATTTATTGCTTATTGCCAAATCGAAATGAAGAATCGTATGGATCCCTAATTTCTTCTCTGCAGTCCATCCGACCCCTCAGTGCTCCACATTGCATCCTATCAGACTACAACGCCACAATTAGGAACGCCCTGATCACAGCCTTGCCTAATACAAGTCATGGAGGGAATTTCTTTCATTTTGCTGACGCTATTTACAATCATATTCGAAATGATGATCCACTCTATATGCAAGTCAGCACTGCTTCAGATTTTCAATTGCACATCTGGCAATTGATATCCTTGGCATTTGTTCCTGTGGAAGATGTTCAGAATACTTTCCATCAGTTTGAAACCTCAGCCTTTTTTCAAGTTCATGCCGGATTGTTTCAACATTTTTTCCAGTATTTTAAATCCACATGGCTTGGAGTTTGGGATGCGAACAAGGGACAAATGGTTCCTCCGCAGTTTCCCATTCAACATTGGAATTGTTATGAATCTGTTTTTCAAAATAGCTCACCAAAAATGAATACAACATCGAAAAATTACCATTCTACCTTCTTGTCCTCGCTGACCCTGCAGAGGCCAACGCTTTATAAATTCATTGAATGTCTACTCCGAAGCCAGACAAAAACTGACGGTAAACTGGCACTATTTAATGCTAATCAGCCAGATAAGTCTGCTCCAAAGAAAAATTTGCTACAAATAGAATCAAACTTGAAAAAATTAGTTCAAGCATATCCTCAAAGAACTGATGTCTTTAGTTATCTGAATGGAATTGCGTATTTCCTAATTAAAAATGCCTTGTGAATATTTTGTTTTGTACTGTTTTTTTCAGTTCAGTGAATATGTAAATAAAGTAATCCGAATAAGAATCATTCAAATGTAATTTCGTATTGGAATAGTTAGTTTGCTTGTATTGTAGTGTGTTAGTATGTATGTTGTCAATAAACTGGAGACAATAGAATCATGAGCATACCATATCCACAAGTTAGTCGCAAAGTCAAATTAATTGCATAAATTGATATAATGGAAATTATTATTTCTCGGGTTGTATTGTGTTCCTAGTTAAAACTTTGACTGGATGTCATTTGTCAGTTCAGTATCAAATTAGATCTCTCAAACAGCACTTGTTTCCTTGCATACACAGACTTGGGTTCAACATGAATCCTATCACTGGATTGTCATTCACATTGTCCTTGTTTTGTTCCCTCCTACTGTCAAGGGCCCAAGGTCAATCAAGGTACGTCCGATTAGTAATTGCTGACCTTAAAATTTATTTTCCTGACTAACTTCTTCCCTTGAATTTTATGATCACCTCAGAGAACCCCATCGCCAAAACGCTCAGCCAGATCAAAATGTCAGCGCAATTTTGAACACCATCTTCGATGGATATGACGACAGAATTCGTCCTGGCTTAGGAGGTACGTCTCAAAGATAAAATACGCAATTTCAAACTCAATCTAATAGAAACTGTAAAATAAACGTATTGAAACTTACTGCCGTGTTATGTAAATTAAAATTTGTTTAATGACTCGTACCTAAATACAGAGCGACCTCTGAAGATCAACATGACTCTCTACATTTTGAACTTTGTGGAAGTTGAGGACAAAAAACATGTAAGTTAAGTTTTGACTTCTGAGGATCGGATGTTTTAATTCACTCTTCCTTTCCTTTGTGCTTTATTAGATTGATTTAAATTTTTGATGTACATTACTTTGACTCAGTTGGGTATAAAAAAGCTTTGCTATGTTTGATTTCTTTCTGCAGGAGCTGACCACACAGATGTATATTCGTCGCTATTGGCAGGATGTTCGGCTAGTTCATAAAGGCAATGCCATTACGGTAATTATTGACTTTGTAGCACAAAATAGTAATGTAAGTCGTTATACGATGATAAAGCAACAAAATTAGCGGATTCCATTTTAATTAAATTAGCTGGATGGAGAACACGGTTCAAGACCGTGGTCACCCGACATTTTTTTCGCCAATGAGGTGGACATGGCTTACCATAATTTCGCAAAGAAGAACTCCTTTACAAAGATTTCTTCCGATGGCGTTGTCAAAATATCGGACAAGTAATGCATGAATCTCGTGCTTATGCTGCAGTGAATTCATCTCATGCTAATTTGGAACATTACTTTCAGGATTACCGTTACAACATCGTGTCCAATGACGTTTGCATACTATCCGTACGACCAGCAAATCTGCTCCATGGATCTTGAATCGTGTACCAATACAGTTTTAATACCAAGTTGGACTATTGTTCCGACATTTTTTAAACCACACGTGATAATATGCAGATGGCTACACGGCTGCCGACATAATCCTGGAATGGGCAGAAGGCAAAGAAACATCTGTCGGCGTTGCGCAGCCTCCCCAAATCAACGACTTTCACTACGAGGGACATCGAATAAGCAGCAAAATTACATACCTCTCCACAGGTAAATTAATGTTATCATTTTTAGTTATTATATTAAAACCGGATTAATTCCAGGAAATTACTCCCGGGTGGCTGTGGAACTTGCTTGGAAACGTAATCCTTGCTGGCACATTTGGACGATTCATGTTCCACTCGCCTTCGTCAGCCTGGTGGCCATACTTCCGCTTCTTTCCATATATAGATCACCAATTTCTCCCATTGCAGGCATTTTAACGGTAAACTAAGGCATTCGAAAACAAACTTGTAAAATAAAATAATTATTGACACATTCATTAATTGTAGATGTTTGCCTCCATCTTTCTGGGCGTCGGAACGGGTCGAGACCTCTTTAACGGAGACTATATTTATGCACGGTGTTATATACTATTGAATTGGTTCTTTGTTGCAATGACGGTTTTGGGTAAGGGCAAATGATAATCATGTACAAATTTTGGAAATGCAATTTTAATTCTACTTTAACTAACAAAAGTTTCCACAACATACGCGTTTGTGGCTAAGGTGCGGCATACACTGATTGTTATTACTTGTCACATAATGCAATTCATTAACATTTCTTTGTGACTTATGCCATCTACTTATGTCATCAGAAAAAATCTACGGACCAGGGCCAGAGTCAGGACTTTAAACTTCTTGTTCGGTACATGTTCCATTAATCAAATTCAATTGACGTATGTGCTCTTGGGATGCATAGATTTCAAATACTTTAAACAACTTATGTCAATTCATACAGAGACGAGGTTGGTGCGATTGTGACCCTTGGAATATTCATCGTCATGAATGCCGTCTATTGGCTTACTCTCTGGGCTGAGTCCAATGTGGATATGGGCAACGATTGGATCATTACTGAATGGTGACTCAATCATTGGAATTATTCCCAGAAATCCTATTTTTAATTCTGCTTGGTGTTTTGTTGTGCTTATATTTTTTATTTCCAAATGGTATTTCCGGTATAAAGCATTAGTCAAAGTCTTACACAACTTCAATTTTAAATACAGATTTAAAACTTAACTATTAATTAACTAGTGATGCATTATACATGTATTCAATCAAGCTTCAGTTTTTTTATTTCAAGTGAAACTGTGCAATTTAACAACAAATAACCATTTTTGTGCTACATAAAACCAAATTTCAATTCGAAGTGAGTAAAATAAAATTATGCAGAACTTGTTGAAAACTCTTCCGTCAATACTCTCTTTTTCCTCACAACCCTTTTCCACGAAACCATGCAAAGTCTGCCACTGCAAATGTTGCAAAGTTGGAGCAGAATTTGCACGATAGCCAACTTCACCCAAATTGCGAAGTGTGACAAACATCCCTGTTCCTGAGCACTCTTTGCCTTTCCGTTGAAAGAGTCTAGTTAAAAATATGTCAGAAAATTATTTGCTGAATCGCACCCGGATAATTGGCATTTAGTGATGGACTGTTTTATTACATACCCGTCAGAACTCGTTCCAATCTCTCCAAACTGACCCGCGTGGGTGCATGATTCAGCAAAACAAAAAGAAGAATAACGCTATGAGTTCGGGACAGGATGTATAACGCCATATTGCAATATCCTCCATCATATTGTTCAAGATGTACTCCAAATGCCATCATAGTTCGAGAAAACGGTTTTAGCAAAAGGGTCAGAATGCACAGGATCCAAAGCAGTTTTAAGTAAAGGTTTAGCCTGAAAATGAAAATAATTAGCAAACTAAGAAAAATAAACTTGTAGCTATTCCTACTAAACTTCAAACGGAAAATGTGAAAATTTAAATGTAGCAACCTCTGAGTCGGTTTGGAATCCAAACCGTTGGAGCATTGTTTCCTCACGGTTCGACATTCTTTTTCCATTCGGGCCGATGAGCCTTGAGTTCGACGGATGAGGTAAAAATTGAACAAAATTAAAACTCCGCTGGGTGTGTAGCGATAGACGAGGTAGATTAAAATGTCTGACACCGTCTCAAAAGAGGGATGGCACAGGTATCGGCTAAGAAAAATATTACATCAATAAATAAGATACACTACTCATTTCTTAGCTTCAACAAATATTGTCATACTCGGTTAAGTAGTGAAGAAGAAATCCGAAGCTGGTATAAACTGCAGGGATAAAGACGCCCACGAGAGTAAAATTCACATATTTTTTGTCATTCCTCGAATCCGCGATGAGTGTATTTTTTCTAAAATAAGTAACGCAACATATATCATTCAGTTAGGAATAGTAATGTAGCTGAAGGTGGATGAAAAAGTGAGACAAAACGAAAACGGGAAAAATGAGACAAGGTTTATTTGTCACATAGATGTGGTTATGAAGTAAAAATGAGACGGGGAATGGCATAGGCTCGTATACCCACTTAGTTTACTCAATTCGTTGGCTTCCAATTGATTTTAACCATTCTCAAATACCCATTTGTTGTTTAAAACAAAATGCAAGCGTTCTTGATATAATGAATTAGCGTTTTAACTTACCCAAAAGTTCGCCAAACATCGTAGGTCAGTGCCGTCAAAACAGAATAGTTGTGAGAGTGGGACATAGTAGCAGAACAGATCTGAAAATGGCCCAACATTTTTTTAAATTGTTGAATGCAACAATATTAATTATAAAATCATGCAAATTTCTGCTCAACTCACCAACCAAAGAGCAATACTTTAAATAATGGGGATCAAACGGACTCAGTAGGACAGAGGCATAATCCCATTTGAATGCCGTGGTCTGTAAAATATTCACACTTCTCTGCAGCAGTTCCAAGGAAACAAAATAGAATTGGGCCCACCCATGGAAGCTGTGACCCTCCCACAACACTCCGTACGTTGTGAACACAAGACACGCAGAAAATAGTTGAATCCAATCGTTTGCGTAACCAGCTCGAGTGAGGCGAACACGATTGTAAAGGGACGCCTGGACAGATTTATATTCAAACGATAAATAATTTGTTAAAACTTTAAGATATGGTTTATACCTGTCCGTGTTCCAACAACCAGTCATTAACATTGTGTCGAATACTTTCTTCATTAAACAATAGTGGAGAGTATTTTTCAATGTCACTCACTTCACAGGTACTTGGCGACAGGTCAGTATTATTTGGGGATATGAATAATGTGTGGTTATCCGTACTGGAGGCATCAACTGTGCCGTTGACAACAACGTCCAATTCTTCAATGCCTTCCTTGGTATAACTTACCACACCATGTTGCAATTTATCAATGACTTCATACAGCTTTTGCGTTATTGAACTTTCTGACATGGATGAGTACGATTTTAAAAATTGAAGGCCTACTGCTTTCCCATGGGGCGAGATTGACTCGTCTGTAGATGGACAAGTTTCTTGAGAAAAGTCAAATACAATAAATGGAATCGCGAGTATGATTCCAGAAATTAAATATATTGCAAACAGCTCCAATTTTGTGAAAGTTTCCATTGCGCAATAATGAATCTCCAAAATGCAAAAAGCTTAAAAGAGTGATAACTATCTTTTCTTTTAACGACCAACTTCCATCCAAAACTACTTCTTGGAAGATTGCTTAGCGAGAACTGAAATAAGTTTGTGGTGAGATTGTCATTTGATTTGAATTCATCTTTTTTATCCTATTACACGGACACCAAAATTAAGACGTAGTCCAGGATTTGCAGTTTGGTTGCCAATCTTAATCTTTCCACACCTCGAGGCAATTTTCTTGTCAACGGGCAAAAAGTGTGTATTTCATGGTTCAACCATGTTATTTATGTCATCATGGACATTAATCAACAGAACGAATCCAATAAGTGGAGTTGAAGTTTTGGTTTTTGAAGTTCAAGCTAAATCCACGTCGTGCCTTGAGTAATGATGACTGAGTGATGGGACTAAAAAGATTTCTATTGTTCATTCCAAAATGCATTTTTACAGCAGATTCAGATTTGCATTGTTTCGGAGAATAGTTTTGATTAATGGTCAAGTCATTCCAGTATCTTCCAGTTTTGGTGGAGTTAGGTAGCTTCATTACACGTCACTGTATTTTATTATATTTAATCCACCGTCACGACATTTGATGGATTTGTCGATGTGGACATAAATTTTGCATTCTACGGGAATTAGATTTTGTGTGGGCGACAAAAGTGAATTATTTCCAAAAGAGAATTGTCAAACACTTTTAAAAACGAATAAACAACTTGAGTTTTTTATAGAAATTATGAGTTTTCAATTGCACATAATTATTGATTAGTTATAGATGGCTGATGGGCAAACTCCTTTGGAAGTTCTAGGCGCATTTTGGCCATGAAAATATTTTAATGACATCATTTTTAATAAGTAAATAATAAAATTAATCATGCTTTATTTCTTCTCGCAAAAAGGAGACGTGAGAACGCCATCATAAAATAATTTCCCTCTTTGAACATCATTTACCAATCTGAGATGAAAGTATAAAAGTTTAATGCAATTGAATGCAGTGAAAGTAGTAAAATCAAAAGGAACAGGTGCTGACAGTTGATGCCGATCATGATCCAATTGCATTTTATAAAATTCAAGTCAAAGAGAACTTGCATTAAATCAGGTTACCATCACTAAAATTTTTGTATTTACTGATCGATCTTTATCAAATTTGAAATTTATCATCAATTTAACATGTTCTAATTGTGTGCAAAATTTCAACTCGATCGGAACAGTTTGAAAATTGGGTCTACCACAGCACTTTTTAAAGGCAAATTGGACCACCACTAAAAAAATTTTAGTTTCCAACCGATATTGCCCATCTTCGAACTTAACTCTTAAATTTGCGTGTTTTACAGTAGTAAAGAGGAATCGATATCTATTGTGGAACGGCCGGAAATTAAAGTGACAGACATACGGACGGCCTCAACGGGTACATAAGCACTTCGCCTCTGACTCGGGCTAAAAACAGCTAAAATTACTTTCAGCTGAGTTGAAGAAATTCCTCTCCCATCCCGACAAACAGGAAGCATTGATCCCAGTAATGGGGGTAAGCAGGGCACAAACAGAACTACGGCTCCCGAGGTACCACATTATTTGAGATCAGAATTAAAGGCAGAACCAGAAACATTAGCTTATCTGGAAGAGATTTTTTGTACAGATGACCTAAGTGGTTACAAATAAGGAAAAATTAGTCTAGGTTTTCCCAACATTTAAATTACACGGATTTTACTACCTTTAAAAAACGAATCCTCAAATTACATGAGAGCGTTGAGCAAACCTATGCAATTGTCGTACAGAGCCCAACTCCACCGAAGAAAAAGTCCGGTTACATAAATCCCAGAGAAAGTCATGACTTGAAGCTTTTGGCCATTGGAGTATGGTGAAAATATCATCATTATTACTTGCAAAACGGAATGGAACAAGTTCAGGAGCATTTGAAGTTTTATAATGATTTGTTTCTTGTTTGAAGATACAGCCACCAACTTTCCCGTGAAACCATTCTATTGGGAGACAGGTTAGAAATTATGCAAGTTTGAGATGTCTTTTTAAATGTGGTAAAAATGTTATGGTGTACATTTTAAACTTGATGCCTACACATTTACCGACCTCCCTCAAAGAATGTCGTGAAGCAATGAAGTATAAAATAAAAAAAATAAAACCTCCAGTGCAGCATCATATAGCCCGAGCCAGAGTGTACGGACGCGTTTAACAAAGTCATTCATAACACCAATTTGTCATGTGTACAAAAAATCTCTTCCAGATAAGCTAATGTTTC
>JAAXNX010003749.1:0-10096 GCA_036491905.1 Folsomia manolachei
CTACCACGACGCCACTTCCGCTTTAAAATTCTTTCAAACCTTAGACCTTACTTATCTGAATAAGTAATTGCTCATCCATCCCAAGATCTTAACTTAAGTGCAAAGCAATCTTAAGCAATATTACACTGGAGTAAAACCAAGCCACATAAATAACATTCCTTAAATTCAATGTCATGCAAGTGAAGATTGCTTCTCCACTTACAAACACAAATGATTATACCTATGTATCACTTAAGAAATGCAGTAAACAAAATAATAAGTAGTACTCATCCATGAGTCTTGAGTCCAATTGTCTATATACCATTGCCTATTTTCTTTAAGAATTAAGAGGAAAACGAATATTTTGTTTGTTTGTGTTCCTTGTAAAACTACTTTATCTTTCTTGCACTTGATGACACAATTATGACATGGCAGACTTTCTAAAGTGCGATACAGATATTGGAAATATTCAAATATTTATAAGAGGACAAATATTCTTCCGTCCAGGGTAACGTCATAACCCATTAATTATGGTCACACGTAGACCCCCGTATAATAATCACCAATGTTTATTATTACAAATATACTTAGTTTAAATCTGAAATGCATGCCAAAGATGGAAATGGTTAATTATGCATCATTAAATTAAACACGTCGAGATGGATTGAAGATGTTTGTGGACTAGGTGGACGAACATAGTCGTGGCCGTAGTTTATTTATGAGTTCATATATGGACATGAGACAGTTGACCCAGATTGCAGTGCACAAACTTTGGGAGAAAATTTATACGTCGTAAATCATGATTATCTTGTTTCATTTCACTTTCTTCTTCTTTTTCCATAATCGACAACCGCATCTATTGGATCTAGATGACAATTGTGTGAATTTTCATGTTTTTTATTACTTAATAATATTGTCACTGTCTATTATAGGATACAAAATCTTCAAAAAAATCTCAACCTTTACTAACAGTCGAATTTCTGAATTGGAGTTATATTTCATGAACTTATTTTAGCTGGTATGTTTTTTGTCATCCCCATCCAGAAAAGTTCGTTAACACGAGGCATGTGTTGAAATTGTGCATCACATTATGTAACAAAGTAACAAATTAAAGTTCGTGACCATGAATTTGAAAAGTATTATTCCAAAGGGAAAAAAGGTGTATTTTTCTTTAAAAAATTATAAAATAAAATAAAAACAATGCATCGCCTACACTTTGTTTGGTCGTGATCACACATACCATAAATTTTAACAAGTAACAATCATATGAGGACAGCTTGAAGAAATATTAATGAACATGAATCCTGAAATATTTAGTGCATCGTGGTGTAACTGACTATATGCAATGAATTTTAGAAGGATAACACATTTCCATCTTAAGATCTCTGATTTAACGGCTGGATTGTTGTTTTAACAGTTTGAAACAAAAGAAATTAATTTGAATGTATAAATCTCCAGAAGCCTTCGTAAGTTACCCGCAGGCTGAAATTACGTAAATTTTCATTTATATTCTGTTTCGTTGAATTCAAAATCATTTAAACAAATCATTTAAACAAATCATTTGTACAAATGTCGTTTGACATCCTAGAATTTGAAACATTTTGCCTGACAAGAAATTTAACACAACACAAGAAAACACAACATGCCAAGCATGCCCATTCAGTTCGGATAATTCTGCATCTTCCTGAAATGACGAACGAATTAACTTATTGGGTTGTCATTTGTGGTGAGTATTATCATTGATCTTGCCCTTTCATGTTAGACACGGTTTTCTAGCTGCATTCACCAGACCATTGTGTTTTCTTTTGTTTGTTTCATGGAATGCAATCCACGCCACGATGTCGCAGTGTCATAGGAATATTGCGCCATCATTCCATCAAAATCTTATCACCGTGTAAATCTTAGGCTTTGTCTTGTGGAACCACAGCATAGAATATAAAAACCGTGAAAGATGCAAAAGTGACATTCCATCCAAATCAGTATCAGTCAACCCACACAGATAGGCCGTGGAGTCAAGTCCCAATCATAAAGAAAATAGCATGACATGACAAGCTGAAATGTGTGCAGTTCGCAGAGAATAAGAAATTAATCCTGAATTTTTGCATCAAATAAGGCACTATTGGTTGGATTGGATGTCTTGACTTGGTGATAAGATGTCCTGGTGGTTAATCTGAATTCTTTGATTTGTGTCGGAATGAACAAAGTGTGGAAGAACAGCTGTATTGTGGAATTATACTTGAGCCCTGAGAATGAATATGAAAAAGATTAGCAAGATTACGTTTGAAAAGTCGCAAATCTCATCTTGACGTAGGAAGATGTATCACCACAGTTAAAATGATGATTGTTTAAGGACCAAGCTTGTTTTTCTACAAATCTTTTCAATACAAAACGAGTCCTCTGCTCCCTTCCCTTTCTGGCCAATTTTTTTAAATTGAAGGCAAGGTTGCATTTTTACCTGAGCCCGAAAAATGTAACAAGTAATTTGACATCATATAGCGGTGTATACGGGATGGGTATAATAAGGTATAGGGGATTACGGTTGACGCCAATTTTTTACTGCTTCCATGAAAGGTTGAAAAAAATGAAAAATTAAGCAGCATTCCAACCTTGAGATTTTATATCTGTAGGTGTTGGAAAAGTTTAAGCAAGCTTCAAACTGAAGGGATGATGCGAAGATTTTGCTCAAACTTTATTACACTCTCCTCCAGTTTCAAAGAACAATACTTGAAGTCGGTTTTATTTATGAGAGGCATGACATGCATTCTTTTGTCTTACTTTTACACTTAGCCAGTTACATTCGTTGTGCGTTTTGTTTTAAATCGGTGTTGCGAATTGGGTATTTAGGGTTCTTATTCCGTTTAAGGAAATGCAAAAGTTATCCACAGTCAGTGGGCGTTTATGCTCTTTTTACTGCACGTTTTAGCCATAAGAGTTACGACTTGTCTGAAAAATTCGCATGTCATTCCGTCATCTTCATTTATTGCTTTTGTAAGCGTTTGCATCGAATTTTGGATACGAATCTTTGGATATTTATTCCGTCAAGCTTTTGTCTTCACGCATCACAAATTTTGATGCGTGGAGTGGTTTGGCTCGCCTGGTGTAGTGGGCTGGCTAAGATTTGTTAATGGTTTTCATTTATTTTCAAATTATGAAAAATTGCCTTTAATCACGACATAAAATTGCAATTTGATCATGAGAGCTTAGTGTGAGAGTAGATTTTTTTGGTTACGGAATGTAATGTCTTTTTGGTTTTGGCACCTGATGGAAATAATATTTGTGATAGTATTTTATACGGATGTTATAAAACAACTGCGGTTTTGTGAAAAAAATATAAGATTGGCTACTTGGAGGACTGCATGTGAACTTTAAATGGATATAATGTGGTGATAGAAGGTTACACGGAAAGCATGCAGGCATGAAAATACCAACATAACCTCAGCCGGATTGATTGCAGATTTTACTGCGGTTAAAATATAAAGTGTTGTAAATATGATCCTATGTAATAGAGCAATTAAATCTGGATTGTGTTGCGCGATTCGCCATCATCCATCACCACTGATGTGTAATTTGTTGTAAATTATCTAATTATCCGTATTTGGAGTTTTTCGCTAATGAGGAAAACATTAGCTGAAACAATGACTGCATGATAGTTGATAGTTTAAAATTACATAATATTCAAATTAATATGAAATGCTTTCCACTAAACAAGGATTATTTAATGTTTATCTTAACCCATTAACTGATGACATGAATCGTGTTTTTGAATTTAGCATCAATGACGACATGAACATTCTAATATTATAACACATGAACTTGACATCAATCAGTTTGTTTGCGACATTCAATTCCGTTTGCTCTGTTGCTTGGAATTTTTAAGGAAGTGACGGAAACGCGAAAAGGGTTATTGTTATTGTAATAAATTCTTACAAGTCGACGTAATAATGGGTAACAATACTCCTAAGCTTTTCCACACACACATTCGTATTCACTTCCCTTCTCAACGAAAGGGATGTTCTTTACAATTGAATTACACAAGAGGCAAAATGTGGTAAGCGAAGCAAGAGAGGATAAAAGCAAACCAAGAATTAGAGCCAAGAAACAAACGGGATGGACGCGGTGATGTGATGTAGATGTGTGATAATGTTCAGGTGAGTGGATTGGATAAGGAGAGGGGAAGACTTTATGGGATAACATTGCATTGCTTACGGAATACTTGTTGATTGTTACATTTTGCGAAGGTTTCCTTTTCATTTCTTCTCATTCTTCAGACTGTGGTTGAACAGACACGTTCATTGCTGTCCGTCATCCTCTTCTGGCTGGATTGTTGTGGGATAAAAGTTCATTGTTGGCTGTGTTTGTGTTTAACTATGAGTTGGAGTCGTTTGACTCTATTTCTGTAGTTTTTAAGTCATACTGTTCAACAGTGGTATGAAAGAGTTGTAAGTTGGAACCATAATATTGTGTGTAACAAAGCATGAAGTTGAAGTTTAAAGATCTGCAACAAAGCTGCCAAGTTTTGAGTTGGTTGCATGTGAATACGGTGATTACGTGTATCCGGTCCAGTAACGCATATTTATTTAAAGGTGGTGTACCGAGTGCTGAAGCAGTTTGGATTGTTTGTGCGTAGCGTGATTCAGTATTTTCTTTAAACGGGTATGCTCTAAGAAGTTGGAAATAAATTTTCAAACGGATGCTGGAAAGTTTGCAGTTATATTTGCAGTGAATGTAGTATTTAGTACTAACATAGCCATTGGACTTTTATGGATGATTGTTGAATTGGATTTGGAAACATTGGAGCCTGAAAACGAAATGTATGTAAATGTAGTTTTTTTTTAAATTTTAAACTTTTATTATTACAAGTTTGAGCCCAAGATGATTTGTCGCCTTGTGTCGCTTGAACTTTCCAAAAGAAAATTAGCTACTTGGTATTCTGCGGGATTAATATTCCATTTTACTTAAACAAGACAAAGGAATTAATGTATGCATGTGCTACTGCGAAATGCTTGATATTTTTCATTAATTTTGTCAACTCTCGAAAATTGATTGTCAAAAAATTCTTTTCCCAGTAAATGACAGAAGCATGTCTTTCTTATTCATTGAAAAATTTGGTTAATTATCTGTTATTGAGTAAGATTTAAGATCTGGGTCATAATCAATGAAATAGAAAATTAATAATTTGTCCTCTTACTTGCATTTTAATTTAAACTCGAATGTTCACCTGCATACAGTTGACTACCCTTCGAAAACTGATACCACCGCGTTAATAAGTACGTGTTGCAACAACTTATTTGTCAAACAAATAACACGATCCTGATCGTTAACTGTATATCATCAAATTTAAGTAGAACTTACCAAACCACTTGCATTGAAACAAAACCATTAATTCGTTGGATTGCATTCATTACCTGCGCTCAATGAGTGATTAACAAAGCAGGGCTACAACAATGCTAATTTTGATTCAACTGGTTTGGTAAAAAAAATATTTATTGCATTTCTCAAATCGGCAAAATCTTTTGAAAACTTAAAAATTTCTCCTTTCACAGTAAAATTTCGTATTTAAATTCATCACAAGCTGAGACTTGTATAACAATTTCTTGCAAATTTCGAACAACAAGTTATGAGTTTCAATAAATCGTAAAATGTGTTTTGGCAATACTTGGCATACGATTTCCTCACGAAGAGCGATTTGATTCGGCGTCGAATTAATATCAGTGAGTGGCTCACTCGTCACTTGTTTCAATTGTTACTACACTTTCTTTTTCAATGAACTAATAACAATAACCAACCGATGAGTAAATTACTTTTGTACCTAAGTGTGCAAAAAGTGCATAGATACTGAATTAATTTAGGAGCCCTTGGTTTGACGATAAAAATGCAATTGCTGCAACAAGCACCCTGTGCATGAATGCACTTGCAGATAAAACTTAACGACAGGGCAACTTTGCAACACCTTTAAATATTGCATCAAGAAACCAAAGATAAAAGTAAAGTGGACTTGACAAATAAATGTGATACGACAGCAATCTAACTTTGTGGTCGTAATGTAGTTGAGGACCAGATGCATTTCACACGCTTTTTACTTGCATTGATTCCATTAAAGTGCCACCCACCCCAATTTATGACAAAGTTGAAATGACTTGGTAGATCGAGAATGAAAAATGTTTTTATTATTGTGGGTCAATTTAAGTTGATCTGACTTTTGACTTTGATGGCGTCAATCATTTTATTTTTAATTCGTTCTAGTTTTTGTCATAAATCATATTTTGCTATGTCATTGCAACAAAGTTGCATATTACGTTTCTTTTGTTATTTTTCCCAAAACGAATCAATCCAGAGTGGTGTCATATGTCTGCTAACTCTGGGGCCAAGGAAATTAATCATTTCATTTGGCATGAACTCTTGTTCTTCACATTTCTATTTCTTTACAATTTGGGAGTTGCCTACTTCCATCACCTGCTCAATGAGGAACCGTAATCAACTACTTAAAGAACCAAGTGGAATTTAACAACTTTTTCATATTTCTTTACATTTATTCTCTGTACACATTCCAGTAATTAAAGGTCTCAGATCAAGAAGTTCTATGTTGAAGTGTGTAAAAATTAGCCTAGTGTAAGTTCAGGTAAAAAAAATTGCAGTAGCATTGCATTAAATTGGATGAATCTGTTGCTGAATTTAACCACCTTAATATTTGTATGCAATTACTGCTAGCTGAGTTTTGAAATGCTCGACCTTCACATAAATCGACAATATTTGCCCTGCCCAACACACATTTCCATACTTCATTAAACATTGTTCAAATGCACTTCGGCTTTTATTGTGTTCTACTACACTTGACATGGTATTTGCAAGTTGAGGGTTTGACTTGACATTTGGATTTAAAAAAAAGTCAAAACAAAAGGAGCGTAATTAAGATTAACCTGCCTTATATTTGATGTCTATTCATTCAATCAACTCAACTTTGGATTACCCTAAAGGGATTGATAACGAGGAGGCGTTATTTCGCCGGACCCATTGTTTAGTTCCATTTTGTTTAATGAATTGTTCGTATGGATTATTGGAATGTAATTTCCATTCTTTGTACAAATCTGAAATGGCATCATTTCACTGCTTCTATTTGCTTTGCCCTTTCGTGATGCAGTGGTCAGTGACAGTTGATTCCTGGTTGAACTACTACAAATACAACTACGACACTGGAATAACTGACCAACTAAAAACCATTTTTACATATCACATGCATTCTTATTGTGTAGGATCTTAAGTCAATCCTCTGTCAACGATCAATGGCATAGATCAGAATAAAATGCAGTTCTTGTAACAAGAATCTTGTTAGTATTAATGATGTCTCAATTCTCTAGCACAGTTGATGGCATTGAGCCATTTCATCGATACAATTGGAATTGGATTAGATTGCTGGGATGGTTGCAATTGTAAAATGAGCATTTTATGGCAAGCAGCTCTAATTCCAGCTATTTCCTAATGACCGATCAGCTACCCTTACCATTAATTAGATGTGAACCTTCATGAATGGTTCAATCACATTTTTACACCAGTAAATATAACAGTCACTCGTTTCTTGTCAAGTTCATTTGATGAATTTTTTTTCAACCAAGCCGATAACTTGGTATGATATACTTGAGAACTGACAATTGAGCTTTTGTTAAAAAAGTAATTTCCAGTAACCTTGCAAAGTGCAATGAAATTGATTTTCCGTGTTCCTACTTGACTTTGACAAATGATAAATTTCTGGATTTTTATTTTATTCAGAATTTAATTTGAAACAGAAGTACATTTATGTTATCTTTGAATAAAAACTGAATAAAAGCGTGGTGAAAAAGTCCTCCGTTTTCAGGCATTTAACGTAATTGTAACCTTCACGAGATTCTTTTTTTATGTTCATAAAGTATTTCTTCTATAAAAATGATTATTATACAACCGATAATTATTTGTGGCTTAAAATAATAGTGGACAGTTTAAAATGTGCAGTCTTATTTTAGCTCAGACTTTGAGTAAACTTTAGTTAAAGCTTGTTTGGAGGTGATTGAAGATCGCGAATTCAAATTAGCTAATTTTGGTAGGCAAGAATCATCGGCTGTCGTGTCGGCATGTCATCCATCTCTTTTCAGCAGTCAACAGAAGGCAACTTTTCAGTCAATTTGCTTGACGCATAGCATTGAGGAACATATTATAAATATATAAATAACTTTGTTTAAAATAAATGAAAGTCTGTCCTTCAGTTTGCTAAATAATTTAAAATGGAAAAGTAAATGTGAGATTTGATATGGATCGAAGACAGACGAAAGTAGAGCACTGACTCCCGGAGGTGATGAAATGCATACAATCGTTTAATCGTCGTTCCTATTTAGCTTCAGCTTTTTATAGGAAGGTTTTGTATGTCTTTCCGTCACAAAACAACAAATTTTATTGAAAATTGAGACTTGATTACAATTAAACCATTGAGTTAACTGAGGAAACTGAGCTATCATGCCTGCAGACTGTAAGACTACTCCTTAGATCTGTTTTTGATCATTTTATTTATTTTGATGATGTGTGGTACTGCCTTCAAATTGACGGAGCCGTTTGTTATTACTGAAATTTGTAATCTGGTGATTGATCTGTTTTCTTAGAATGCGAAATTTCATCAAACAACAAAACCTGATTTTTAAGAATAAAGTGAACTGCATGTCGTCTTCAGTCTTTTATTTGGAAAATATAAAGTTAAACTCATTAATCCTGATCAAACAGAAAGCGGATTACAAGAGAATCTGCAATTTTGTATTCATAACCAACGGCAATTTTCCGCCAGAATTCCATTATTGTAAACTAATTGGTCATGAAGCCCTGCGGAAGTGGGGTCTTATGTTGGTTCCCGTCGAAAGTCTTTTTGTGTCTCAATTTTCTTGCTCGTGCTGGCTTATTAAATATTTATGAGTGTGTTACTCGTTGGTTTGAAACTTAAATACCGTATTTGCCAGCCATTATTTACAACAACTGTAAAATATATGCTTCTAGGTGAAGTAGACAAAAACAATGCTAAAATTTGGCATAGTATTCAAAACATTTTTCAGTAACTCGCAATTTTACAGGAATGAGCCAATTCATAAAAGGGAAGAAAATTACATAAGGGAGGATTCACTCACTCATTTCCGCCACGCCATGAATAAAGTCTTATTTGATTTTGATTTTGATAACGTCAACATCAAGACATTACGACGCAATAATACTTATTATCCAAATATATCAATATTTCCCTTATACAGTTTTCATAACTTGTTTCTTGTGAGAACTTTAAGATTTTATAGATTTCTGTAATAATGCCGCAAATGTGTATTACTAATCAGACCCACAATCATTAATGAACCATTTCATTTTAATTTGTTCATTGTCGGCGCATCTTCCATGTACTGATATATAATTTATGTGAACGTATTCAGGAATTGAATGGAGTGAGGTAATTTCATCTGAGAGTTAATAAATATTGGCAAATCAAGTTTGCAAGAATTTATGTACTAATTTAGCAACTACACATATTAGTACCTTAATTAATATCTACATGAACATTCAGTTGGGGCCAAAGGGCAAACCCAAACTGACTTATTTTTTTATTCCTTTTACTTGTATACTGCACTTGCACTATATCCTATTTCTGCCCATCCCTCAATCGTTTACAGGTAGAAAAATTCTTAAATTAGAATGCCACTCTTATTCAAATCATTGCCAATAGCAAATTGCGTAAGTCATTGTTCACTGGTCTATCATTATATTGACAATGCTCACTCACGTATGATGTTGTTGGGTACAATGCATGTACATATGCCATTGAATCTAAAGTTGGAAAAGTTGACAGTTAGGTCAATAATTTGCATAATTAATATGCAACTCAGGCCATCATAATGATCAGGCAGAAGTCGACGTGGACTATTTAGTGAACTCATATTAACACGGTCAGACTAACAAACAGCCTAATATGAATAACAACGATTAGCATTGTTTTTCCTGCCATTGCACTCGCCTAATAGCCGTAACAATGCTCCTGTTCTGTTGACATTCTGTTGAAATTTTCCCATTCCTCCAATTACCATATAGAACGAGCAAAGTCCCACGATACATATTCTAACAA
>JAAXNX010003750.1:0-10089 GCA_036491905.1 Folsomia manolachei
CCGCCCGGAACCCCTCTTTCCAAAAAGTCATTCCCGAGCACTGTACGACGAATACCCGAATTTTGTATACCGTAGACATACATACAATTCTGGCGGATTATGTTATAAGGATTTTGCTCCAGTAATTTCTTGTCCAGAAAAGTTGCCCACAAAAACCAAGGATCCGTTCGTTCACCTCAGTGACTGCAGCAGGCGAGTGCGTTTGTTTTGGTGCCCTCGCAGTGGTGAAATTACATGGCTTGGACTTTTTGCTGACTTTTGAATTTATTTTCAAATTTAATTTCATACCCCTAAATTCCCGTATTTTCATCATTTCACTAAAACATGTGCTTCTATATCCTCCCACTTCGGAAACCATCCTTGACTCATTTTATCATGCATGGTGGGCAGTTTTGATTATACAAGCGTCCTCTTTGGCTTTGTCAATGATTTTGGCTCATGAAAAGCATGAGTCATATACTTATATTTACTAGTTTGTATGGTTTTTGAGTAAACCATGAGAAGATGATCGTCGAGTTTTGTGACGACTTTCTCCAGATGACGACTTTCTCCTTTTCTTCCTAGACATATGTTCCATGCTTTCTCCTTTTTGCAACCTGTTGTTCCGCAGTTGATGAAATGTACAGAAAGCGTTATATTAAAAATTAAATATATTACAAAAATAATTGCCGAACTAAAGTATAAGACGTAGAAATAGTACTTCGTCAACTGACAATCTCTGCTGTTTAAAATTGACTTTACTTTTTTTTCATAAATCATTATGTACCTTCTAATTCCAAGAACATTGGAAAACTACGAGGATTCCTATAATGATGTAAAGTTGGAACTGTTCAACCGTTGCCAGAAATTGTTCTGAAAGATTTGAGAAAAGTGTAAGAATCCCTCTGGATGCGGAGCCGACTTCATTTTGTCAACATTATTTTAGGGTGCGTGAATTACATGATTGATTGGATATGGTACCTTGAGGAATATTATCATTGCTTAATCTTGCAGTTTGATGCTCAGCTTTCCAATGATGAAGAGTTTTGTCAAAAGCTTCAAATTATTTTGGGATTTCTCCGAACAGGAGTTCTTGCAGATTAATCAACTTGAGTAGGACAAGGCAAATCGTAATCGTAATCAAATTGTGCTTTGCTAAACATGCATTTTTTCTGGTAATTTTCGTCAATATTAAATTTATTGTCAACTAACAACTATGAAACAGAATTCGTAAATATTCGATTTCCAACATTATAAAAACCGATTAAAGGTGCAAATTAAAGTTACATTCGACAATCTCCACACTCTTTGCCTGATTAGAGCTGCATCCAGCCCAACAGTTTTCCAACTTGTGCCCTAATCCTAAAATCTTAATCCAATTGGCAGCATCGACATTTTTCAAATAATTGCTTTCTCCACCCAACTCCACGGGACCAGGGCCACAATTGGTCACAGTATTGTTCTTTGGTTGAATTGTCATTCCTCGAGTTTCAATCACAAGACTAAATTGCTTCGGTTCGTATGAATTGATGTTCTCCATCAATTCATTGCCTCGACACTCAACATTTTCTACCCTATTCCCACATCCGCCACCAATCAGTACAGCGACTTGAACTTCCTCCGTCTTCGTACCGGGATAGTAGTAAGTGATGCCTTGCACTAAGTTGTCGTTGGATTCAATCAGAATTCCTTGTTTGCTGACACATTTTACATCCTTGATTAAGTTCAAAGAACTTTCTCCCTGCATACCGATTCCAAGATCCAAATTGTTAAGTGAGGCGTTAGTAATGGAATTACAATGGCCGTTTTCAATAAGCACTCCCACGTATCCAGATTCACATTCCAATTCATTGATCATGTTGTGACTTCCAGAAAGAACTAGATGACAATTTTGAAACCCCAAATTCGTCAATATATTTCTGGAGCCGTGGATCAAACAGCCAATTCTATCAGTGTTCTGGATTTGGTCGTTGGGGAATAAAGTCGGAGTCGGAGATTCTATTTTCAAATTCGAAATCTTCACGTCATGGGCACCAAGAAAAACAGCATGAGTCCATTCATTCGGCGCAGTTATCCTTGTGGTTGGCCCAGCTCCCTTCAGAGTTATTTTCCCCGGAATTTCGAATGGTCCGTGATACTCTCCGGCAAGTAATTGAATAAAATCTCCAGGTTTTGCGTTTTTTAGCAATGATGCAAGTTCACTCGTGTTTCGGGCTATTTTTGGTTTTCTCGAGTGAGTGATGAACTTTGTGATGGCACTCCTATGATCATAGAACTTTTTATTTAAAAAGGAAGTCATAATTCTTTTATTATTAATATACTCACCCATTCAGTCCACCTCCAAGCATATAACAAAGAAGGTCACTCAATTCGATATGACTCAATGCTCCTGACGGTTGCACAAGTAGTGCAATACTGCTCGCATCCATCAGTGGGAATCTTATCAGTCGTACAAGAGATTGAAACTCATTTTCCCTCGACGCATCGGTGTTTCGCCATCTTTAAAATATAAATCATTGCATCTCGGTAAATAAAATAGTGAAATGAAACAATGATGTTTGCAATTATTTCAAACCACACACTTTAAAAGTCGTTGGAACAATATGTTTTCCGGGATTATGACAGCCTCTGGACCTTCATGCTCCAGAATGTTTCCCCACAGTTTAAAACTGAAGGCAGTGCAGGATTCTTCGAGTATCTTTTCAATATTCCTATAAAATAATAATGGAATTGATTGAGTTGAAATAATTGAATAAAATATCCCACGCATAAACTGGTTTAAACATCTACCTGGTGATAACGGAAAAGGCAGCATCCAAGAGTCTTTTGGAATTTGTCATTTTAAAGCTCGCCTCCCAGATCTTCAAACAATTTTCTGTATTAATCGTCTGGATTACGGAATCGACGCAAGATTCAAAGAGTTCCTTAACAAAATACTGGTCACACAAAGACATGACTTCCAGCAACAAGTTCTGATCTCCGGAAACATCCAATTGTTTGAAGTACATGACCTAAATACAAACAAATCAGAAGAATATTATTCAATTGCATTAACGTGAAATCCGCAGACAGGTTGCCTGAATACCTTAATAAAGGCCTTGGCAGCTTGGACAGACGTTCCAGCTGGGAAATCAATAACGCCCTTCCCAGTCCGTAGTATAAACTTCCTGTTCCCCATCCCTCCTTCCAATTGTCCCTTAATTCTGTACCGAAAAAAGTCTGAGACGATGGTGACGACGGCCTTGTGGGCGTAGAGCTTAGTATTTTCCACGACCAGGGTCACATCCAGTGGATCACCAGCCTCAACTTCCTCATACAATTTCGCCATGTGGTCAAACTTGACCTTTTTCGCTGGAGGTGGTGGATTTGAGGAAGAATTACGTCCTGAAGCGGCCATGATACCTTTGAGAAATTCCAAGAAAGATGTGAGTGTAGAGATGTCCTCCGAGTTTTATGAAATGTCTACTAATTAATAATAGTGTAACTTTTCGATAACCTTTTTTTTATTTCGTAAAATGTCTGTCGAGTGAACTAAAAAGGAAGTTTATCGTGTAGCTAAAAACCGCTTATGAGTAGAAGTGCAAAGGAGACTTGAGACTAGTTGCTTTGAAATCATTGCAAAATTTTTGTCATTTTATTAGAATTCCATGTCTTGCATGCATCAAATTAACTACTTTGTCCAATTAAACTTTGGAGTGATGTTAGCGCATTAATTCGGCCATGTCCAAAGACATGATTTGGAAATGTGGTGTCAACTACACCATCACAAACGCGTCCAGTGGTCACCAAGTTTGTATCCACGCCACTAAAAAGTGCTCCCTCTACTTGGTCTAGGGACATGGTCTCGTTGTACGCGAGAAGAATTGCGACCACCCCTGCCCCATGAGGACATCTATTAGAATAAGAAAAATTAGTGCAGTTCATTTAGTATTTCGCCATACTTACGCCATCGAAGTCCCGGATAAGGCACGATATCCATTGTCAGAGGTATGACTGGCAGAAAGGATATTAGCTCCGGGTGCTGTCACGTCTGGTTTCATTATCCTTCGAACACTTGGACCAACACTACTGAAGGACGCGATTGAGTCCGTATTTGTTGTTGCACCCACTCCAATAACATTTGGCAAGCTACCCGGATATCCGACGGTACCACAGTTTGGACCGTCGTTTCCAATGCCAAATACTGGAACTAAATTTGCTACATTCCAAGCTTTGACGACGCTATCAAACCAGATCGTTTCGGGTAGGTAAGCCACGGCCCAACTGTTGCTAACCTAAAAGGTAAGGGAAGGCAAAATTGTAATTTTTTTTAGCAAAATTGCGTTTTTGAAACAGTTCTACTAACCACATGTGGCGCCTTGGAACAGTCTCGACTACTCCCGTCTGGCCGAGTGGGGCATATGACCCATTGACCGCAACGAATGAGGTCATACATGGAGCACATGTTGGTTGCGCAACCTTTACAGGCCATCCATTTGGCTTCGGGAAAAACTCCAATTCCACCCATTACACCGGCAATTGTCCCAGTGACATGGGTTCCATGCCCTGGAAATATGCAGAATTATTGAGATACAGATTGTTTTTCAAAATGATTCATTACTGTACAATTACCATTCTGATCGTTGGGAAGCTCCGACCTCGAACCGGGATCAAACCATCCGAATTCTCCGAGATAACTGGGGAGCAGAGCTTCATGCGTATATCGTACTCCGGTGTCAATCGTGGCGACTCTAACTGTTTTAAAGTTGTCCGAAGTAACATTTCTTAGGAGCTCAATAGCTTCTGGTGCCTGTACCTTTTCCACGCCCCAATCTGCCAGAGGACGGATGGGATGGTCAAAATGGACGATGATGTCATCTTGTGGTGATGATGGATCAGAAAAAAGGGTGAGCTCATCTTCGAATATTTCTACAATTTCTGGAAAAGAGTCCAACAACTGTGCAACAAGTCCCTCTGTGGCATCCTTGATCCAAAGTTGGTCTGTGACCCAGAGGGGGTCAGAGGAGAAGTTGGTGGTGGCTAAAAATTGGCGAACGTATGATTGTGATTGCGCGGAATTGAGGTCAAGAGCAGTGGACAAGGAGTAAAGTAGTGTGGTTCGGTCAGGGTAGTTTTGCTCGGAGATAAAATCCAAAACTGCGCTTGTCCCGGTGGCAAATGTTAGGATGACGTTGGTTGTGGGACTTTGGCGAAATTTGGATTGGAGTTGGGGCGAAATTTTGGATGTGGGGGTGGCAAAAATGGATCCTGGCCCGAGTGTGAGGGTCAGGATGGCCACAAGTTTTACAAGAGGACGGGAAATGATACCCATTTTAGATGAGGAGGAATTAATTGAATATTATGCTACTCAACTTCAGTTACTGAACTCATCAACTGGAAATTTTGCACCGAAGATGAATTAAGCAAGCTTCATTCAAGATAAGCTTCATTTCAGATTAAATTTGCATCAATCGATTATGCTTTTGCAATATGTTGTCATTCAAGACTGTCAATTTAAATTGTTCATTTATTCCCTTTTATCTGCACCTGTGGGTTGGGGTATTAACAAATTTGTCGAAGTTTGCTTTACCAGATTGGATTTTTCTGCAACATTACAGTTTTCATGGTCATGTTAATACAAGTTAACTCAAGTAATGAACTCATTTGTATGCTTTGTTCTGGAACGTATTCTTATAAACCTTATCTGTGAAGACATTTTCTTTAACAATTGAGTTTTTCCGTTGTGACAAAATCCTAGGAGCACTACATATATATTTTTTTTACCAAAACAAAATTCCTTGCCAAATTGTCTTTACCCTATCTTTAGAATCAAAACTCTAGTTCCATAACCCAGACATTATTCATTGTGACCCTAGAATTTGTGGATAATCTGATGTTTGCAGGCATATCCTTGGAGATTATGGAAATAGAAAACTAGAAATAATTCTATAAGCAAATTCAGGCATTTCATTCCCATGCATGTGCCAACAATTGAACGAAACTCACGCAATGACTTCCTTATCAAATCATCTTTTTAAAATACTTTTGCCTAGCATTTCAATGGATGACTTGATAATCATGCAGTTATGTAAAATGCATTAAATTGTTCCAGCTTGAACATTATTGCATGCCATATTTAAACAAAATCTACCATGGGGCGTCAATAACCTACCATATAAATAGGACCCAGGCTGCGTCCAACCTGTCATAGATTTCTTACATAAAACTTCTCAAAATGAAATTCGCTCTGATTGTTATGTGTGCCCTTGTGGCATTTGTCGCCGTCTCTGTGGTGAGTGAAAATTTCAAAGCGTTGGTAGAACATGAAAAGGTACGAGTTATATTTTGTACATTTTCAACTAGGGCGCACCCACCGAAGTAGAGTTGGAAGAATCTGCAATGTTGGAAGCTGCACAAGCTGAAAGTGTTGCAGAAGGTAAAATTAAAATTAAAGTTTGTACAAAAGACTTATTTCGGCTGGAACACAATCTAATCGTTTCCAATATTTCAGTGAACTGTGATAAGAACTCGACAGCACCTGCAGGATCAACAGTTCGTCAAGGCAAAACTTCGAAGAAAGGGAAGAAAAACTAAATTCTAGTCATGCATTTGTAAAATTATTCGTATCTAAATTTCTTCGGCTCTAATAAATTGGCTGGGTGTATTTATGTGTCTGTGTTTCTTATTGACTTGTTACGTAAATAGCGAAATTATCGAATTTGCAATATAAATAAATAACTTTGAATTAATTAAGCAAGAAGCTGTAATGACAATCTTGTAAAATGGTCCAGGCAAGTTTATTGCAATATTTGTAATTAACCTGCCCTGCAGGAAATAATGAGTTAGAACTGAGCTTGCACATAAATTAGATCAGTCCAAAAATATAATATTTGACATTTATGCATCTATTATGTAATTATTATCGTTCGAACTAATTTTTGTCACATTCTGATATACTCGTAAAAAATCATAACTCCTACAAAAATTGCATGCATGACGTTTCAATAACCGTTTGCATGTCAATGGTGATGTAAAATGTTCTTCGTCCAGTTCGAACTTACTTGCTTTGCATGTCAAAAGACGTCCTGGGGGCGTCAATATCCTATCACATAAATAAGTAGAGTTTATGCCCAAACTGCCATTGATTTCCTGCACATCTAAAAACTGCCAAAAATGAAATTTGCTCTGATTGTTATGTTTGCCTTTGTGGCAATCGTCGCCCTTTGTGTCGTAAGTGAAGTAAAACACAGACACGATAAATGTTTCATTGTATTTTATATATTTCCAATTAGGGCGCACCCACCGAAGCAGAGTTGGAGGAATCTGCCTTGCTGGAAGCGGCTCAAGCTGGAGTTGAGAGTGTTGCAGAAGGTAAATTCCTTTGTAGAAATAAAAAGTTGCTTGGGCTAGTTTCGCATTAACAAAATTTACTTAATGCCAAAAATTCCAGTGAACTGTGGTAGAGGCAGTAAAAACTCAACGCAGGGATCCGCAGTTCGCCAGAACAACAGTTCGAAGAACGGAAATAACAACTAGTATCTAAATTCCATTATTAACATGTTCAAATCCGTGTAAAATTCGTCGAGATCTAATTTCTTAAGTTCTAATATTCTAATTGGCTGTATGCACTCATTATTCATGTTCCTTAATGAAATAAAGGTACGAATTGTGTACGTTGAAATGGCTACCAAACTTGAGATCTTCAAATAAATAGTGACAGGTGACAGTTTTATGTATTTCTTATATAATTTAAATAATGTGCATGAATTCCAATAACACATGGTTTGTGTACAGATAAGTTAAAAAAATGAGCTTTTATCCAGTAGGGGTGGTGGGAGCGGTTGTACTGCTACCACCCGTCGTGCTAGCCACTGTAGTCGAAGTCACTGCAAAAAATTGATCAAACATGCATATGTACCATATATTTTTAAATACTCGTAAATAATGTAATCTTACAACAGGAACACTGGTGAGTAATTATTTGCCAAATTGTGCACCATCCGCAGATCGTGTGTCCATTCGCCATTGACGCCACGGCCGCCAATACCGCAATAACCAATAAAAACCGGAAATGGTTCATTTTTGCGAGGAAACAAAAAATAAATAAGTAGAATGTTTATTTTATTTTACGGAATTAAAAAGAATGCTCGTTTTAATGGCTTCAGAAAAATGATATAGAATTTACTGGATGTCAGGATTTTATACCCCTTTGGCTTCATTATTAAATCTTGTAAAAACATCCACAATAATTGATTGATTGTTGATTTTGATGGAAGTCGCAATCCACATGTGGTGCGATTGTTATAAATAAAAAAATTTGTTATTATCCATGTTGATGTTCATTTTTACAGAGTTCTTCCGGATTTTTAGTTCATGGAAGTACTTTATGTAATAAATGAATAATATTTTTGACAGGATTATGCGGATGCCACGAGCTTTACTAAAAAGTTTTTTGAAATGATATGCGTAGTTTAATCCTGAGTGAATGTAAAGTGAAACACATTATGGTCATATATTTTTAGCTAAGCCCAAGTTATGGAAATCCACAAATCCGTTTGTCTCTTTATGCGATGAATTTCGTAGCCGTGATCTTCAAAGGTTGCACACACATGAAAATACAAAAAATCGCTGAAATGAAAGAGAAAGGACATGCAAACCAAAAATAAATAAAAATACGAATGTGCAGTGGACTAGATTGGTATTTTAGGAAGTTACAGATAAAACTAGTAAAGAAAGAAGGGTAAATTACCGTAATCAAGTACGGTACATGCTTTGCACCCTTTCATTCAGGTGCTCACTCTCACGGAGAGTATCCCGTTATTGTAAATATACATGTTTAAAGACGCCTCTTGCTTGATCCATTACCTGTCTTGACCTTAACTTTGTTAGACACTCCAGTCCGTTAATTGTCTCAAAATAGGATTAAACTGTAAATCAGTCCATACTATGAATGCTGATTTCCTAATGTCAAGGGTTCATCTTTTAATGATTCAGTTAAGGATTGATCACGGCACTGGAAAGTGCTTCACCTATTTCGTCGACAATTCACTTGACTCATCATGACGGGGAAAATATTGGGCTTTATCTTATTTTTAATAGCTTTAACTTCACCTTCCGTTTCGGAGGGCAAAGAAATAGGTTGGTTAGACGGAGGAAAAACGCTGGGTGAGTGGTTATTAAAAGAATAGATTTGAATAATTCAATAAATAAAATGTTAATACTTTGTACTACTAGTTGTTCGTAGATTTAAATAAGTAAGAAATATTCTTACGTTAAGGATAATCAATGATTTATCCAAACAGGGAACCCCTACCGAGCCCCCACCCAAGTCCCTACGACTGCAGGCCCATGCTCGGAACCATTTACTTGTGAGGGTAAACCGGATGGAAGCTTTCCTAACCCTGCAGACTGTTCTTCATTTTTTGTATGTAAAAATTACCAAATCTAAGATTTTCATATTCACTTGATTGATTGACTAACACTTCATAGATATGTAAATATGGACAATTCTGCACTATCAGCTGCCCTGCGGGCCTGGAATTCGATGCCAGCCAAGGGGTAAGAGTAACTTATTTTAAAAATTAAGCAAGAATCAATTTCCTGTTATTTGATTAAAACATGTTGTTTGCATAACCGTCATTATATGGTGCTTATACGACAATATTCTACTTGACAGGAGTGTGACGACCCAGCCAGTTGTACTGTGGGGTGCCCATCCACGACGGAAAATCCAATAACGACAGAAGGCACCACAACTCAAGGCCCAATTACAACAACTACTTCCGGTCCGATCACCACAACGAGCGGCTCAGAAACAACAACTAGCGGGCCAATCACAACAACTTCCGGTCCCATTACAACAACTAGCGTCCCAATTACAACAACTAGCGGGCCAATCACAACAACTTCCGGTCCCATTACAACAACTAGCGTCCCAATCACAACAACTTCCGGTCCCATTACAACAACAAGCGTCTCAATTACTACCACTAGCGGACCTATCACTACAACTTCCGGTCCTATCACCACAACTGCAGGAACAACTACAGAGGCTGTCACTGAAGGAACAACCACACCCCCAGTCACCGTCACACCCACACCAACAGAACCAACCACACTTCCATCTATCTG
>JAAXNX010003751.1:0-10089 GCA_036491905.1 Folsomia manolachei
AAATATAAAATCAAGAAAATCTTGTTTTTCTTGTAAAAACAGAAATGTAAAAGAGTGAGCCAAGCTCTCCACAATTTCTGTATAATTTCTGACTCCTTCTAACATTGCACAGTGAGGATAAAGTTATCTTTGCCTTCTATTTTTAAGAGATATTTGAATAGAGCACACTGCATGTGAAACATGTGGATGGACGAATTACATGGCCACAGGCCCAAAAACACTTTTTTGCACTTTCTCTCTCCTCTCTCTCCATGCTTTCACCACTTTCACTCCGTTCCCGTTGGGTTGCCTCCTTTTGTGGCTTGTTTGAGTTTTTGGGCTCTGAGAGCTTTGCTGTGGTTGGATGCGGTCTGCTGCCTCCGACTTCATATTTATCAGTCTACAACTAATGGCGTTGACAAAGATGACTCTAAAACAGTGCCATAGTGGCTCGTGGACCGTGGAAGCTTTCAATTACAAAGAGTGTGCTCGGTTAAAATGCATTAATGGCTGAGGTAGGTATAAAGTCATCAGATTTTGTCAAAGTAACGCTCATTGCTAGTGATTATTAAAGTGAGAGAAAGTTGACACAGAAAGTGGGCTGTTGTCATTTATTCTCCTGGACGTAGAGCCTAAATAGTTTTGTGGAGCTACATATTCTGGAAAAAATCAATTAGGCTTTGTCGAATTAATGCTTACTTCTTTACCAACATTACGTACTTTTCTGCATTAGAATAACTAAACTACACTTTATGTTATCCACACAACAACTTAGTAAAACCAGGAAATTGACGGGCTTATCCAGGCATTGGCTGAATTGGTTTCAGACTAAGGCTAATCACGAGGTCAGGATTTATTTTGTCAAATTTTAATATAAAATGGAAAAATATAAATATAAACATTAGCCTGGAATTTCAAATTATTTTCTAAGTCTGATCGAAATCCATTTCTGTTGCGTAAAGGAAATGTCCATGTTTTTATCCGTAGAATGAGAAGCAAGCTTGAGTACATTTCTGCACATTAGTTAAAACGGGTTTGAGACAATTGTATTTTTATTCCATGGTCTGCTATTATTTTTTTTAGTACCACATCGTTTACCTCCTCGCTCCTATTAAAATTCGAGTCGCATGTGCAAATAGTTTTTTCCATTATGCAGCGTGAAAGTCATTTGAATTTCATTTGGCAGAAATTAGAATAGAGATTTTATGAGGGTTGAAGAAAGGTCCGCTCATCCTTGAGACTTGTTTATTTTACGCCACACTTTCTCCGGTTTTCTTCTTCTCCAGTCTTCGCCTACAAGGCACTACAAATTATTCTCATGCCTTTTATTTTGCGCAATAATGCTATCAGCAATGACGATAGAGTGAGAGAAACAAAACAAGACAAAAGTTCAACCTACATGATTGTATCAGAAAAACTGCACCATGATGTCGACCTCAATTTATTTATTGTCAACCAATCCCCTCAAGAATTTCTGCATTTGAAGGAACAGTAACTTATTGCTGTCCATGTGTTAGGCTATCCTGCTAAAGTTGAGCAGTATCCTTGTCAGTTACAATATTAGTTCAAATGTCCTTTCGCACATTTTGTGGACGATTATTCATCGCAACCCAAATGTTTCAACTTTCTTAATGTTGTTCTGGGTGGGATGTTGCACAGTATAGTCATCTTGGACATGAGATGAGATTGTCATCACATTTTTACTGTAGATGACAGAATGCAAGTTGTCTCAGACAATCTAGGGCACGCCACAAATTATTATTACAAAAAAAACATAGCCGAATTGGAGACTTTGACAATGCACTTTGGTTCAAGACATGCATGATAATGACGCATAGACGGAGTGGTTGCAAACTATGTAACATATTTACGAAGAGCTGTTTATTTGTGCAGAATAACCTCGGACAATAAAAAATGAAATACTGTACCAAACAAGAATTTTATTCTTTGTGGCTTTTATTTATGTCATAACTTTTCCGGCTGTCCAAGGAAGCGAGAAGACATCAGCTTTCAATTTATTTATTTGTTTTATTTATAACATTTCTTATTTACTGGATGCGGATGTAGAAGTTTTCCAGAAAAGCTGAAAATGTACCGATTTAAAAAAAGCCAAGTCCGAATTGTAATTTCTGTCACAACTTTGATTTATTCCGAATCAATGGAACCACAGACATTTCCGCATTTGCCAAACAATTCAATGTTTTATAATGTGACAGCCGTCTAAAGTTGCAACAATTGACTCCGTGCCGTAAAAAAATCGGACATTCTTATGCCATTTTGTGGACAATTTTAAAACTGGATGGAACAAGATTATTTGTGTTTTATGTCATTCTCATTACAATATCGTGAGAATATCTGTATTTGACTCGACAATAGCTATGAGCAAATTAAACTTTATTACACCGGTAACCATGTCGAATTGCTACGCCGTTCGAAATATGCTCAACGGTCCTTGGAAGTTCAGTTCCTCTTATGCCAATTCTGTCAATCTTCAGCTCCAACCTTCTACATCTACCTTTTACCTACACTGCTCATTCCAACAACTACCTATCTGTATATTTGTGCCCATTGAGCTGAACGAAAACATTCGAAATATTCGATTTTTGATCCGAAAAAGTTGGTTCGGGCCCCGAACTTCGGGGAGCAGCATTCTCCAGTCACTCCTCAGTCGGAGAGGAAACAATGGACCCTGACAATGATGTCAACATCCAGCCCTTGCCTCATTTAGCACTAAGCAATTCAGAGGTAAAACTTATCAGAACATTTTCTCATCTTGAGATTTACATCTATTTGTCTCCATCGCATACCACCTTTTCCCTAACCTTGCTTTTCAATGCCCCCAGGTTCTCCTGAAAGTATTCGAGTATCTATCTCCAAAACAGCTCAAACAAATTCGGACAGTCTGCCTTGATTGGGACCTTCCAGCATGTTCCATCCTCGGAAAATGTACCCATCTCAATGTAAATTCCGTTTGTGACGATTTCTACGGTGGACTATACCAAGAGGAAACTCTGCAACCTGAAATCAAAGTCATGAAACGTGAGTTCCTACGGAGAATTAGAGTCCAGGGTATCCAGTCACCAGGTCTGGAGAAAGCCGCCTTCCAGATATTTCTGAAAACGTATCGCCATTGGATTCAAGAGATCGTGTTTCTTGTCGACTGGGATTTTGGAGCAACCATGAAAGCCTTGCTTGAAAATGTGATCTTTACAAATCTCAAGAAAATCTCAATCAATGAAATAGGCACTGTGGAGGAATTGTATGATGAAGCTGAAAATCTGAGCTTCCATAACATTCCTCTACTGAACAAAATCAAGAAGTTGGAGCATCGATACCTTCCCATCTTCCAGGAACTTATCAATAAATCCCCAAATTTGAACACGTTGAAAATTACGGGCAACATCTACCCGGATTTAAGCTCCACCTTTAATCTCAAAACCTTGATGGTCGAAGTATTTATGGTGAGATTCATTCCAAAGCCGGCTCCACAGCATCCATCTTTTCTTGGCGTTCCTTTAATTAATTTAATGAATAACTCGGAAGCGTAAGTTACTAAATTGTGCCCAGCGGTTTTTTACAGTTATTTTCTTATTATTTAGTGTGCTTCGACAGGACTTCAATATTACAAGACTCGAGGAAATGTTGGGTAAAGTAAGCAATGTATTGGAAGAATTCATTTTGACTGCACCTTTAGTCAGCGAAAAAGGAAGCGGGTTGGATTCCTTGCGTAAAATCAGGGTAAATAACTTTTCCTAAAAAAACAAGAAATCTCTGGTTAGACCTACAATTTGAGATGACATCTAATTATCAGGTTGACAACAGAGTTATAGCTCCATGCATCAATTTCCCGTCTTTTCCAAAACTTGGCCATCTCATGATCAACCCACTCAATGGATTCGTTAACAAGTTTGAGTTCTCTCAAAATGATTGTCCTTCTCTGGAAGAATTGAACCTGGGCCTGACTTCAGATGAGACTTGCCAGGATATAGAACTCTTCGTGGAGTCTATGGGACCTCAAGCTACGGTTACAAGCCATGAATTTCAAAATTATTCAACTCGACCTATATCAATTTTGGGATCGGCGAGAAAATCCTTTCAACTCCATACAACCAATGGTCACCAACTTCCCGAATGTGACTAAATTGGACATCGTCTGGAAGAGAGTGGTCATGCCAATGTCTGACTCTCCTTTTTCTATGGATTGGATGAAGGAGTTGGCAAAATTTGAGTATTTGGAAGATCTCACACTTCGGCTAAGATGCATATTGACTTTAACACGGTTGCTGGATGGGATTGCTGGAGCTGGTTTTACTGGTAAATAGACGGTATTTGGCTTAATTGCGTCGTAACTTTAACCGTCGTTACAGGTTTGAGAAAACTACAACTTGAGACAAAAACAACCGAGATTTCAAATATCATTGATGATGAGCAAGTGGAGCAATTATTCGCAGTTATTGGTTATAGTTGCTAAAGAATGTTTACTTGCTTTATTTATAGCTGTAACAATTTTCAAGCCGTGTTTCAATCCATCCCGAAAATTTCTTTTAAAGGATTTTCTGTATGTCTTTAGCTTTTCAATTACGCTAGTTTGGCAAAGTTTAGTCTTTATTGTTTCATTCCAATTATTATTTTGTATTCCAGTTCAAGTTATCAACTCCAAAAAGGATGCTGGATTTTTTCGAACCTCATGAGCGCGGTGATAGACTTCAGTTCATTGACTAATTTAAAATAACCGGAACGATTAAGCAATATTTGATAAGTGGACGAAAAAACTATAAATTATTCTTGGCAATCTATTAAATCTCAGGAACATCACCATTCACTATACTCTCCATATCCTCGTAAATCTCATTTGCAATAAACTGCATCTCTTAATACCTTATTTCACTCGCACAACTTTTTTCTTGTGCGAATTTGTCTCGTCGCATGAATTATTATTATTGTTTCGTTTTAGGGATATTCCAGTGAATAACAACATGCGTTTCGGTACTTGAAGATTTTGAATAGACTAATTACATTGTATCATATTTCATTAATTTGACGACGCTCGTGACTTCCTGATATTCTATTTTGAATTCCATGTCACATCCATTTACTCATATTCTGGCACACTTATCTGCCTCCTTTCCTGGAGATCCTATTCAGCATTACACCATAGAACTTGTTAGATAATGCGTAGAGTAACTCTTTTGAAGTAAATCCCAAATTTTTTTATGTGAATTGAGTAATAGCACCTTTTTTAAGTACCGAAACGCATGTTGGAATGTTTTTTTTACGAACGTTTCATTTCTCTCAATAAAATTTGATTTATGAGAAATCAGCTCACGTTATTTATTATTATTTTATATTCCTTCTCAGAATCCCTTCAGCATTTCAGCAAACTTCCACCCATGTTCAAACATAAACATTTACAAAGTTGCGCAAAATTTGGAAGGGTATGAACAAATGTTTGGTCATTTTCTTTAGTACTGGATAATCACTGTAATTAAATAGTGTGGGTTCCGTATAACGCTTAATTTTGTCACTGTGACCTTTTCAAAATAAAAGTAAATGAGAATGAGGTGATTTTTTTTAGATAACTGAGTTTTTGAGCAAAAAGTGAAAGATACCACAAAGTATGAAAAACGGACAAAAAGTAAAGAAACCCAAAGAAATAAATGAGATGAGTGTGAAAACAAATGGCAATTATATTTCGTTCCTTGAACCGTTATTAATTTCCTTTCTTATTTAACAAGGACGCTTCCTACAACCAAAAGTTTGCAATGCATGCATCGATAAACTGTTGGAATCCTGCATGCATGTCAAACTTTGCCCATTGATTCTTAGTTAAAAATACCAGCAACTTCGAATTGTCGTCAAATATCCAAGTTTTCTGTCTTGTTCTATCAGTCGGAAGGGATGAACCAGGATTTAATCCAAGCGGATTTTATATAGTTACAGGATTTCAAATTCCACCCGGACCGCAGGTTGGTGTAGTTGACCAAACTAAATAAGAGTGACATCATTCCTTGTTTTCACAAGCCAAAAACTTTCTTCAACTCTCTCCCTCGTATCGTCTTTCTTTGGGATGTACATCTTCCAACTGCGACTTGTTTGTAAGTAAGTAACTTAGTTTTTAACAAGGTTCCGATTTATTTAGGTGGAGTTGAGTTGCTTGCTACTGAGTCAACTTTCTTTTCAGATCCTACTTACTTTGTCTTGACTAAACTAAACCCGTAACTGATCTTAGAAAGGAAGTTTAAGTGAGTGAACGCAATCTTTGTTCACGGTTGAGGGATTGCGGCAAATGCTGGGTTGGCCCGTAGGATTTTTACTAAGACAAAAAATGTTTGTAAACTTCCTCTGGGTGACACAGACTGTGTGACACGACACCAAGCAAGACTGATGTAAGGATGATTTAACGAGATTATAATTAGTTGAGTTCAGCTTGAAGTGAGGTTTACTTATACTACTTAATTAGTACAACTTATTTTCATCTTTATACCTGAAAACGTGTCAGAATTATTTTTCTTGTGTTTAACCAAAATGACATCTACACCTTTGCATACGATAGACTCTTTCACCAACATACCGATCTTAAAAGGAGAAAACACCAAATCATAATCCATCCAATTCAACGAGTTTGTGCGAACTTTTAGCGAGATTTGGGTAGTGGAAAGTTGTAGCATTTAGCAGAAAAGATTGGCTTGGAATTTTATTACTAATACAGTATGTTATTGAACAAAACTTCTGTTACAGAAGTGCATTGAAATCAGTACTTACTTCCTCCAGTTTCATAAGCATGTATTATGGTTTCAATAACACAACAAAATATAAAACATGCTTTATCATGTTTATGACTAATCAATAACTTCAAAATAATTTTCACTCCGGGTGTCTTTCCGTAAATTCCTCCCAATCGCATGTTGTCAGATCGAATTTAATCCAGTGACATTGAGAAGATATGGCTGATGTGCTGAATTATTTAAGCAATTCGACGAATGGCGTCAGTCGGAGTTAATTTAAGCGTGTCGAACGATGTTTTAGAGGCTTTGGTACACTAATAAAATGACTTTGTTTGTAATAAATTATGACAAAGGTCGAGCATTTCTTCTGCATAAATTGTTTCCAACTCGGCCAAGGAGCACACTTGACTAAATAACTCACTCTGCTATTTTTTTAAATATTGCAAAAAATGAATACTTTTCTGCTCCTAACTTTTCTGTTTCACAAATGCTCATCCCTAATATTACACAAACTCACTGCTCAGGATGGTTGCATCCTTCGCTTCTTAACGACAACCGACAACTTAAGAAATCAAAGGGAACTATTTTCCATCCACTCAGAAATAAGTCACCTTCACCCACTCGTTCTTGGAAATTCAGAATTCTTCAGGACCACTAAATTTTCTCTGTCCAAAAAATCCACCAAATTAACCCTCCAACACCCCTGCAACATTTACATCGTTCCACCCAAAACCGTATTTAATGCCGTCTCAACCTTTATGACTTCTTCAGGATTCATGTTCACGGAAAAAGCATGGTTCCTAATCATCACCGACCAAGAAAATGAAGAACTTTGGACACAATTCAAAGTTGGAGTTGACGCCGACGATTTCCCAGCTTTGTACACCAAACTACTGTTTATCCTAAGGACTCGGGAAACATCTCCAGAAACTTACTTTTTCTACTGTTGGCTCTGTCCTGAAAAAGGCCGATTCCAGAAACTACCCTTGTCCCTTCTCCAGTCAAATTCTGACGAATTAACAAAATTCCACAAAACCTTCAACTGGGCCGGCAGAGGATTACTGAGTTACATTGTGACCTCAACGTATGGCCTCCAAGCTTTCGCCTCTCCTGAAACTAATTGCCTCCAAGAGAGTGTTAAAGAGCTAAAAACTTGTTTGTATTACAACAACTACTTCACAATTGTATGGAATCGTCTCAACATCTCTTCTAGAGTGGTGCAGTACAAAGCCACCTCCGAAGACTTTGACCACACTCTCTATATTACACTGGATGATGGTAATGAAGATATCGAGGATTTTCTTGTGTCAACAAATATCGTTTTTGAAACCTCGTCAAGCTTTCATGCATACTTCATCTACTGCAAGACCCTCGTCAACTACATCCAACCAAATTGGAAAGTTCTCCTCGATCCGTTGGATCGTTACACGTGGACACTCTTACTAGCCTCCAGTGGAGTCGTGGTACTTGTGGAGTACAGAAGCAGGTAAAACAGATAATTCAAATTCAATGACGCACTAATTAATCCTCCCTTTAATCCAGATGCAAGAAACGCATACAGATACTGGACATCCTTCAAATGATCTTTGGACAAAGTATTTCTCATTCTCGATGTACAGCACTGCTTCTTCTCTTCAGTTTCGGTCTTTTAGTCCTAATGCACTGCTACTTGGGCTTGGTCACTTCCTTGTTTATGTCCAAACCCACGGAATTAGCAAAGATTCAAACAGTGTCCCAATTGTTGGAACGTGGACACCGCTACTTTACCCCTGCTCCCGTTAATGACATGAATGATCTTGGCATAATAAGAGCAGCAATGGGTTCATTAGAAACCAAATTTGACGTCAAGTTCACCCTGAACCATTTTTATTACCAGGAGGCAGAGGAAGGTAGTCCAGAGTACTTTGACGCCTTGGTAAATAAAAAAGGTTTTCTAGTCATTCCCACCGACGACCTGGTCAATTATAACATCAATCCAGCCAGTCGACAATTTGTACTTGGGATGCGTCGTTGCTTCTTTCTTCGAGAAGGTCAGGACATTGAGGTTAAAACTGCTGTGGGAATTCATCTCTACCTTGCCGAAAAATTTGGCATGTTTTGGAGAAAATTGATGGAAGGTGGGTTTGATAGGTTCTGGAATTCTGCAGCGGGTTGGAGGAAAATACAGATAAATCGTATCCTGCAATTGGAGCTTGCAAATGGCCGAAGGTTGGCTAAGGAGCCGGCTTCTATTCCTTTGAAGTCACATATTCAAATTATTTTCTATTTTTGGATTATTTTGATTGCAATTGGAATCATGGGATTTGTAGTTGAGATGTTTGGAGTTTGTGGGACTCAACATTTTGACAACTTTAAAAAAAACATAATATCTAAAATTAAATACCATAATCATGATGTGGGCACGCGAACAATGATTAAACTGAAACAGAATAAGCCACCAGTAACAATTATAACTGTGGTAATGGTTGATACTTTGTTGTAAAATCTTGTTTTGTTCAAATCCACCAAATTTGTTTCTTACATTTGCTCACAATAAAATGGATATTAAACAAAATAACTTTTCCAATTTATTTCATAAATTAACTTGGAGTGAATCCCTTTAATTTCCGTTGGTGTATAAGTGCTTTCCGCGAATTATTAATGCACACATCCTCCGGGTAAATAAATCTTCTTTCTCCATCTTCTGCATTGTTTTGTTGGCTTGGCTTGCGAAACAAGGAAAAGGATTGTACGAACCAACTACACAAGTTGTGTATGTATTCATTTCTCCAAAGCCAGTTCAGCTCAGGTCACTGAATAATAGAGGGACAAGATTAAAGATCGTATTACTCTCTAAAGAAATCGTATGCTTGTAAATGCTAGAATCGGAAAGAGAACAATTTAATCTTGTCCCAAACTAATTTATGGTGGAGTCAAACAAGCAAGTTTACATTTTGAATTTGCACATGTGCATAAATAGTAGGACACTGCTCACGGAGAATATAAGGAGTTTGGGATTCTAGAGTTTTTATCTCGAGAGGAATGCAAGTGGAAATGAAATGCATGGATTGTTTCATTTCTTCCGTAAAGTGTAACTTTCTGAAGACACAAAATCCAGTTGGGAAACGAACAGATAAAAGAATTTAATCCAGTTCAACAAACTTGCCATGCTTAAAAATCACATCCTTAAGATGGTAAAACAAAATCTAGGTAAGTGAAGAAAATGGTACAGAAAAAGGGCTGATTGGCAGGCACGCATTTTTTGCAAAATATTAATGCTTAGACTTCTAACTGAATAGTTGAGTTCGGTTAAGTTTGCTTTTACAAATACTCCAACTGAGACCTGCCGTATCTTCTACATTAGCTATTTCCCTTTGTGTTTGTTTCCTCCCTGCTTACTATCCTT
>JAAXNX010003752.1:0-10089 GCA_036491905.1 Folsomia manolachei
TTGTGTAAGAATGGTTTAAAGATAAACATGTAAATCTTCATGTTTATTTGTAACTGTTTAACAAAATTGCTACATTGAATCTTTCTTATAATGGAATTTCTTGTATTTTTAAAGCTAGCCTGGAACCTCTTCCATGTGACTCCGTTATCTTATTCGGCCACGGTTGACATTGATTTGGCCATTTTGTGTACAAATTAGTTCTATTAATGGCATTTGATTCATTTTTGGCCAGTGGTAAATGACTAATTAAATTAATTTAGACCTCCCGTCTTTGTCTTGTGGTGTAATAAAAAAGTAAATGAAATTCAAACTAATGAAAGTTTGGTCTGCATGAATGACGATGGTACAAAAGGATGGAGTAAATGTGGATGTAAAGTTGGTTGTAAATGTAAATTGTGTTGTTCTTTTACAGCTCATCTCACTCGTCTGCAATTGTAATTTAGTTCTAAACACGGCTCAGACAAGTTTAACTTGTTTTCCAAGACAAGATGGGATGGAGATCATGCGAAGCGTTTCTTGGCGAAGGAAACAACTCATCAAAACTTGGAAAATGAAAATCTCACAACTTTTGTAACAGCAATTTCTGTCCCAGACGAATTGAGACTTTGTCCAACACGGAAATTAGATGAGTGAATTTATTTAATGAGTGCCAATTTGTTTGCAATTAGCAGGAATTGCAAATCATGAAGTTGCAATTAAATCGAGTGGATTTGGATTTTTTGATGCAAGGGTCAAAGCAGGGGTCGATATGTTTCAGTGCACGAACGCCAATGAATCGATTTCATGCGTTGTAAATATGGTTGCAAATATTTTATGATGCGAGATATCTCCGCACATATTTATGCAGTTTATTTAACAACCAATTATTAAACTGGAGTTTGACCACTTACCCATGCCCATGAGGCCAAGTTATTCCGGGAGAAAGTGTACTAGCGTCCAGGAAAATGAAACGGGCAACACAATTATTTCAGGAATAATCCCAAAATTTTGTTCCGGGTAGACAAAAGTTCAGCAAGGCACTAGCAAAAATATTTTGTGACTAGTTTCACAGGAATTAAGGCGTAATTCTTGATGGTTTTTATTGCACTAATTCCAGTTCATCGTGCACTTTTGCAGTCACTTGGTCACTTATTATTAGATGATGAACATTTCACTGATTGATTTTGAAGCCACTGATTTCAAAAACTTGGAATGATCTGTCTCAACAAATCCATTCTTACAAGAAACTTGTTATAAAGTAAATGAAATCCTTTCTTGGGGAAAGTTGAGATTCCTCCCAAACTTTCTCTGCCTCACTTCACCGGATCCGCATCACTTTCACCCAGAGCAAGTTGACGGCAGGACTCAATTAGAACTCCACTTGATTACATTTGCCAATAAGATTCGGTCAATTAGCCATAAATTGTTTGTGGTAATGGCGCCGGACGACTGGAGTTGAGATAAAGAGAGTATTTTACACTGGCCAGTTACTCGTATATGTCTCTTTTGTCTGAGATTTGGTCTCCGAGTTGAACAAGTCACAGTCACGACTCTTTGGGAGTCAATGAAGCTTTTCTGTTGGTTCTCCAATGGCGCATTCACGCAACGTTCCCTCAAATCCACTCCGCCCTCGCAACATCTCTCCGCCCTCTCCACAAAAATCATCTTGCTCTCTGTTCTTTATCCATGAACTAGTAGTTAACCAACTTTAATTTGTGTAACTGCACTCAGTTAGCTGTAACTTTGGCTGGTTTGTGCATGGATTGCGTCAATTGATGAAATTACGATGGTGAAAGTAAAAGTGAAAGTACTGAATTGGCGGAGAATGTCAAATTCCAACTTAAGCTGTGGGTGTGCCTCTGCCCCTTTTGTTGGTTTTACATTGCACGGTGACTGGTTCTGCTGCTGGCAAACCACACCATGCTCATTCTTTAATCTTTTATCCTGAATGTCGAAATGGTTGTAGTTGGAGTTGGTGTGTAAAATGTGAGTTCACTTTCCTCCCAAGTGAACCATTCATCCGTCCATCCGTGGGTTTATAGTTCACTTCATTTTTGCGAGGATGAAATCGGACCCTTTCTTTTTTCTGGATTGCATGGTTTCTTTATTTTTGGTCCTTGCTCAACTTGCAACAGGTTGAGGTTCAAGATATTCATGCGAAGACGATTATGAATCGGAGTGATTATTTTCTGTAATTAAAATTATTTGAGATTATGTCAAACATTGTTATTTTAGGTGGATCGTCTACCAGCGGCTCGATTTAAGTGGGAATGTGATACTTTTGCTGGTAGCCTATAAGAATCTAATTCCATGTAATCAACCCTGTTGCAGTCTGGAAAGTTGGAGTCAAAGGGACTTTTTGTTCCTTTGCTGGGTAAAGTCACCCCAACCGAGTTCCAATGAACCGAAGGAAGGCAGCTTGCATAACCAAGGACTTGTTCTTTTAGTATTTTAACCAAATAACCAAACCCTTTTGAGATAGATATGGATTAGACTTCTTATCTTCCTCCCTTAAGGTCTGGATGAAGCAAACATGATCAAAAGTCTAATAAAAATAGAGCACTTGAAACCACGCTCTTGACTAAAACAACAACTGTGTTAATTCTTAATTCTTGTGTTAACCCGTGATATCAAAACACATTAAACACGGCTCATTAAATTCTACAATCTCCTCTTCTAAGCTAAGTCCGGATTGATGCAGCCATTAATAATGTCGTTCGTATTTGCCATTCTCCTGTGCTGGCCGGGCATAAATTAAAAAGTCCACTTGGAATTGAAATCAAAATGTTGTTTCTTCGCTCGATTACACCTTCCTCCACCTCCCTCCCCCACGACAAAACTAGTTTGGATAAGTTAGTTGTCCTTATCACTCCGCAGTCCTGTTCTTCATCCATCCAAACTACTCGCGAGATGCCAACCCAGGTTATTTGGATCAAGACCGAATTCTCGGAGAGATGTTCACTTGGAATTAAATGAATGATGTTATCAGATCAGGGACGTGGTTGAGTATGAGGGATGGGAGCAACTGGGAAAGTAAAAAAAATGGTTTGTGAGCCAGCGGATAATTCATCTCAGAAAGATTGGAGTGATGATAACATCTCGCTCCGGTGCATTGCTTTCACTCACAATCAAACTCATCCCTGCGTAACATAACATAGCGGCGGAGATAAGATGACTTACCTCACATAAGGCAGCAGTGACTTGAAGGAATGCTACAAATACAAGTCCAATGGCATGAAACACGCAATTTGAGAAAAAGAATGTTGTGTTTTGTACAATTAAAACGGGTTTTCCACAAGTTTAGGATGGGATCGGACCCGTTTTGTCAGTTGGTTGAGTGAGTGGTTTGAGACAGAAATGGCATGAAATGAGAACAATCCGAGAAATGTTTGACATGAGTTGAGAAGCTGGTTAAGTCAAATAAGTAACTTGTCTCTGTTTGACCCATCCGAGGAATAATGCTCTTGTCACTCAGTCCTGGTGATTGGCGACTCGTGCTTTCACTCAACACGGGTGCAGAGGTAAAAATAAGAGATTTAGAAATCCGCAGTGTCAGATCAAAACCACATCTGGTACCTTGAAAAGTAGTGGATGAAGGAAGGGGTAAATAAAATAGATGAATAGTAAATGGCTGAAGTTGCAGTTGGGAATCGGAGGCGTGAAATTAAATTGGATCCTGTATTTTGCTTGGTTTCTTGTGATACAATTCTATTTTTGACTGGATCTTAATGGCTAATCTGGGCCGTTTGTCATAACAAGTCGGACGCATTGCTGAGGATGATTTGAAATCATTGATTTCGAAACATTTATGTTAAGTACCTGATGCATCGTAAGATAAGCAAAGTTTGGGGGAATAATTACAATTTATTTGGCCAAATTGAAAAGATGCGACGGGGTTGCAACGGTAATAAAATGTGTGCAGATTTTTGCCAAAATAATCACAGATCATGTTATTTGCAATCAATTAATCATTTATTCGAGAAAGATAAGAAATGCTTTTATACTGCCATTTGAGAAATCAGCGTTCTTTTATGAGCACTTGTTTGATGAATTTTTTTCGTATTTTCATGAACTAATTACTGAATTTTAATCTGTCACATGCTTACTACCCATTAATGAAGGGGAATGTGGTGAATCACCGTAATTTCCTTTTTGACAAGCTTGTTGGTATTTGAGATGATAAAGACAAGGAGCCGATTTGCACATCCACCTCAGTAAATTGACACAAAGTTTGTTACCAACAAAGTTTGAAATAAACCAACACTCGAATTATTCCAAATAGTGGATTCCATATAAAAGAAGCGATATCTCTGGTACCATTCCTGGAATAAAATCCCGTCCACATTTTCAATATAAAAGACCAAAAATTCTGTTTATTTTCCTTGGCAGAGTGTTGGTCTGTCAAAAATTAGTCACGCATTAAAAATCAATCCAGCCTCCGCTCAGTAACCGAATTTCAGTTGTGGTTTCCTCGTAATTGTGTGTTCTCCATAAACTGACAGAGGGCAAAGGTACTCGGTTAATTTCCCTTTACTCCTCTCCGCCCGAATTAATCACTCTTCCGGGAATTCACCCGGTCCGTCAGCTCCACCAACATTCCACTCAATTCAAGGAATGGAAAAAATCGGGAGTAAAAACGGAGGTTGGAACCTAAACCCCGACTTTGCTTATTATTCGGGCTCATTCCTTGGAGTTGATTGAAAATGGGAAGCCTTTAAAAGGTTGAATTTCTCGTAGAAATGCAAAAAGAGTAGCCAGGAAGTTAGAAAAAAGAAAAGCAAATAGTCGGCAGAAAGACAAAGGGTTGACAATTTTTAAGAGAGACATTCCAAAAAAAAGAGTTTAAAGATTTTGTAGTGGAGACTGCTCGGCGTTTGTGTGACTTGTATTAGAGACCACGACACATTTATTTGTGGTAGGAATGAAGCAATGAAGATTGAAAATGAAGATTTATGCTCTTGTGTGGCAAAGTGTAAAAAAGTGATTCATTTCCTTGCATTTCTGAGTATGAGATCCAGATGACGGGTTTGCAAATGACTGCTTTCTTTAGTAAGTTCAACTTTAGTCCAAGTGGCTTTGTTTGCTCCGAGTTTAGTTTACATAAGCGATAATTGCTCCCAAGTTAACGACGACCAGAAATGGCTTAAAAAACGTAAATTCCAATATTGTAATTATTTTTGGATATCGTTGTGGTTTACTTAAAACCTAAATTTTAGCTGATTTTGGGATTAGTTCTATCTATATTAGTTCTTTTGTACTTCAGTTAAAAGTTTGCCCGAGAAATGAAGTAACTAACTAACCATCGACTAGCATAGTTGGCCAGAAATGGAGATGATATTTCTTGTGGTTGGGGTTGCTCCCATTTTTTCACCAGCTCTGAGTTTGCTTCGAATTTTTAGTTGAGCTGTCGGCAACCCAGAAGTGATCAAAGGGAGCCGGGTAGTTTTTTAGAAAGTCATCTGTGGGCATAATAATTGACTCCGGATTCCCAAGCCCGTCTCCGCCATTGCCCTCTCTCATTCTTTCTAATTGAGACACATTTGTCTCCGTCCAACCTCCTTCCGCTCTACTTTTTCCCTTCGCCAGCAAACTCGGTAACATGTTATCCAGTGGATATCCACACAAGTCCACTGACAAGAGTCCATTTTATTGAAATGCAATTAATTAAACACGACAAAGATTAAGAGACGTTGGACACAACTATCTCGTACTTGTGTCTGGATCACATCGCGTTCCGCCAAGAGTTGAAGGTGGCATCCTCCAGATCCGGTCCGGTAGAGTCGATTAGTGACTTCTTGGCACTGAACCGTTTGACTAAGCAACCGGAACAGGACATAAGAAAAGAAGTTTTAAGAAGGGAAGGCAACTACTAGGAGAAGTCTGTCAATTCTAAAGTTCAGAATCTGAACAATTCCTTGTTTCTGCGAGTTCAAATACGACTCTCTGGAAAAGTCAGATGCATATTATGGACATGAATCTGTCCTCTGATAAAGATGCTTTCCAAAGAAGAGAACCACGCTACCCGGTCCCCTTTTCGGAATTTGTAGAAATATTTAGCCACACAAGCATGGCGGGGCTGGGTGTTTAATTTTCAGCCGTTTTAACAGAAACGTGGCTGTGGAGTAAACTTGAGGAATTGTGAATTAGAGTCAGGATTAAAGCCAAGATTTCATTCGCACCCAGCCTCATTTCCAACCACGTCCCACGCCACCTAAATCAAAGTCAAGTCAAGTGAAATCAAGTCATCCTCAGACCCCAATCAAGTAAATAAGAGTCAAACATTCAGCAAAAGGAATAGGAGCCAAAATAGCATGGGCAAGTTTTATTTGGAGATGTATGGAATTCCTGGGAAGGGATTGGGGCGGTTTTGGTTGAGTGGATAAGGGATGATGAGCCACAGAAAATGCAGGAATGGGATGACAGATGTGTGACAGTCCAAGAAGAAGAGGATCATCATTATGTAATACATTTTTAAGCCGACTTCGCCAAGTACCGACCATCCTAAAAGAGAGATGAGATTCTGGAAAAGTTGCTTACTGTAAAATATGACTAAACAGAATCTTTTAAGGGCTAACTTTTTCAGTTAAGGGATATTGGAAATCTGATCGGGTTAGAAAATGATACTTGAGGCTGGGTGGGTTGCATCAAACCCAAAAATAAGGAAGGCATGATAATAACTAATATGCATGAGGGTAAAGTTACAAAATTTTGTGCATTATAATTAACCACACACGTGCAGTGCAACAAGCTCATAAGTTGATATTGAGATGTAATGTTATGCGATTTAGCTCAACACAAAATACAAGCGTGCTCAGATGTCATAATACAAAAAATGAAACTTCAGATATGATTTGATTCCTTAAAATGTTATCTTCAATCAAGCTAAACTTTGTCTTTTTAATTTTCATGCAGCAAATATTGTATCGTGGAGTGGAACAGCTTAATTTCTGAGAACCACCGTTTGCTTAACCACTGCTGAGTATTTTTCTTTAAAATATGGACACTAATCCGGGCTCAGTTCGGTGTAAGCACGGCCACGCCCAAAGTAAGGACCACAATCCAAACGAACCAAGTCCCTGCAGACTCAACTTACTCGTGCAGATCGGGATCGGGTGTCAAAGTCAAAAGCCAAGAAACAAAGGGAACAAGTTCCGTGAAATGCAGGAGAAAGAGCAACAAATAAACATGGACCCTTAATCCCAGAGTACACAAGTCTACTCCTCAATTTCCAACCAATTTGAAGATTGAGTTACTCCATGCATGATGCCTTGGAACTACCCACAAAAGCCACCAAGTTTTTCCAAGAAGGTTTGACCACTCCCTGAAATGTCAAAGCCACAAACTCTCGTCATTCGTAAATTGGTAATGGCTCTTGTTTCTCGTAATTTATGGCTCACACACCACCCATGCCTCGCTGGCTCGATTGTGTGGAGCTCGTAAAGTGGACAAACCCAAAATTGAGACATTTTCAGCTTCCAAGGGGTCCGAACAAAAAATAAACGAAGCAGGACGGACCTTTAAATGTTTCATATCACAGGGAAGGTTCATGAAGGTACTTCCAAATATTTACCTGGACTTTGTGATCTTGTGATTGGAGGTAAGACAAATATGAAAGGGATTGGCTTCTGCTGGATCGCATCCCTTCGCAATTTTGACCCAATCAATGTCTTTCATGTTTGCCATGTACTGTTACTAATTGCTGTGAAATATTGTCAATTTAAGTAACGGGGATTCCAGCCAATTTGGTGTGATCACTTGTTCTACCAAAACTATCAAATATTAGACCATTTCTAAGGAACGCCATAACACCTAACATCACTTTACCAAACTATTATTACTCTTTGTTACGCGCACATATATTTGAGCCAACTGAATCTGTATGTTCCATGAATTTCAGATTATGCACATACAAATTGTAGATAGTAGATTGACATGAATGATTTTGAGACATTGAGACCCATGTTTGTAAGCCACTGATTTTCATACTGTTAGTTTTTGTCATAATTTTTGAGTGCATATAAAATATTTGCTTCTATCACGTTACTTGATTTACGAGTAGCTTTTTAGATTTTTTCAGTATCGGAACAAGCCTTACTTAGTATAAGGAAAGAACGCATTTAATTCTGTGACTTATTCTGACTTGTTTAAAGTTTACTTCTCTTGTTTCAAAGTCTTGTCCGCCTTCAGTCGACGGTGTAGCGTATTCACTGGTTGCCTATGATTTTAAAAAGCTATTGGTTAAAAAAAGTTAGGGATAAAATCTCGGATTTCCATTCTCCCAGTCAGCCACCCTCGGTCACCTCTTCTCGCCGTGAAATTAGGTTGTGCAACTTCAAAATTCAATTTATTTTTTTCCTCCAACTGGATTCCAACTCAGAGGAATGCTGCAATGGAATGAATTCAGTTTAATTTCCATACCTTTGCCACGCCGCGTCCTATGAATGATGAAATGGACACTTTGGCGTTGCATTAAATTAACATGTTACAAATGAAATGTTGCATAAATCATGAATTCAAGTAAAGAACGACTAAATTATTACAATATATTAAATTACAAATCTAAAGATGTCTCATCAAATCAATGCTATAAATTGAAATGGTCTCAATCTGCCTCCTGTTTTTTTAACCCTTCTAAAGTGCATTGGAGTAAATATTTGCTGGGATTTACACACTTTTCCTTTATGTGGCGCACATACATAAGAGGAACATTTAGTTCAGTAATGCAAAAAGTGGATCAAAGGCAATGTTCCTATGAAATTACCGTCACAATAATATATCTGTCTTCAAATAAATGCCAAGCCAAAAGAAAATCGTAATCGCTGAAAAATATTTTTATGAAACTCAAACTTGGGTCTTACAAGCAAATTAGTGATATAATACTATCAATAAATTGAAACACGATCAGTCCGTCATCAACTACAGATTAAGATAGAGATAAAGATAACATCAAAACGATTCATTGATAGATTTACAGTAAAAAATTCTAGGGTTCCGATCTTCAGTTGTTTTGTTGATTAAGAATGTTGCTGGATGTCATTAACAATTTTTCATTAAGCTGAGTCTGGACACGGGTCAATTGACTGAGGTACATGGCCATCAAAAGGTCCTGCGTGTAACAAACAAATTAATATTTTGTGCAAAAGTTGACCAATCATCCATAACAAATTGATGTTCTTATTGCTTACCTTAACATTTGCACTCATCATGTTATCCAATTCATCCCGGGACATGTTTGGAACGGCTTGAACCAGTTTTAAAAGATTGCGACCAATAGAATTGTCCGGTGTTACTCTGTCCGCAAGAACATCCTCAACATATTCGAGGACAAGACCAATTGCCTCTTCAAACTCTGTAGTTGCATCAGCAATCTGTGGAAGTTCAGATTTGGGCTCCACTTTTCCCGTTGCTCGTGTTTTAACAAGGGTTTTCACTAAAGAGAACGGCACCAATTAATATTAAACTGCAAATTGTCTGGAATATCGTAAGATTTTTAATTACATGTGCATAACTTACATGCAACCGCTTCCGGTGGGTATTGCGTTAGTTCGACGGGTACAGGACTGAACATTGCACCCTGAGAGCCATCAGGAACACCGATGTCAACTCTGAAAGTAAATATTCAATCAAAATATATATGAAACACCCTCAAACAAGACTTTAATTGTTTAAAAGCACTCACTGAACAAATCCTTTGATCCCCATTTTACCCGAACGTAAAGTAGAATCCACCAATAAATGGACGGGATTAGGACACTGGCGAGCATAGTAATCATTGATGGGGACAGCAATACTCGTAACTTCAAAGCCGGTTGCCCACCATCCCACAATTACTTCGGAGGGATGAACCTGCTTGTTCAGTTTGTACATTGTGTCAGCAATGTGCATCTCGATTGAAACCTGAAAACAAAATTTAATGAGTAATTAATTATAGCTCACATTGTCATTAATCATGTCCAACTTAGTAAATTAAACTTTACCGTTCCATCATGTGGACTGATACTGTGCGGAACAACAAAGCAGTTGCTCACTTCAACGCAGTTTTTGTCAATTGTGCCTGAAATTGAAATAATTGTTCCGTTATACTAATAATGTCAAAATTATACTCGTCAA
>JAAXNX010003753.1:0-10086 GCA_036491905.1 Folsomia manolachei
TTTGGTTTTTTACCGAAAAGAATAGTTTCTCTGCCAGTAGTGGACACAACGGATGGAGCCAGTTCAGTGGTGGTTTCCTCGTCTTCGTCCAAAGTCACGCGTTTCGAGCTTCCTTCAACTTTACGGCCTTGAACTGAGGATACGGAAAATGCTACGTGGTCATCGTCATCCCCAGAGGATTCCGTTGTGGTAGAGGCATCCGGTTCTGTGGTGTAGACATATCTTGTGGGTTGAATCCTCTCGGAGGAGGGCTCATCCCGAGTTTTACTCGCATGCACGGAAATATCTTCAATCATCTTTGTCCTGGGCATGAAAACGATCACGGTATTTCCAACGGTTGTTGTAAAATCTGCAAATCCGACATAAGTCACTGTTGCCCGGCCTGTTGAAGCCGCCCCGGTCAGATCATTATCTTCCTTCCCAGCGTCAAAAGCAGAGAACGCCCGATGAGCCCGGTTGGGCATGGGATACTTCCCATTAAGATTAGAAGAAGATGATGATAGACCTCCCAACTTTTTCTGGGTGTACCCAAGGGCTCGGATACGGTCCATAGAACGGGGTGGAGGTCGTTCAGAGCTAACTTTATGGAATACTGGAGAACTCGCAAGTCTCACGGGATTCTTGGTAGAACCTTCGACCAACATATCGGCAATATTCAGGTTTGGACTGACCTCAACCTCACTCACGTCTGGTTGACCTACGGTGAAGGTTGGGAGAGAAAGTTGTTCCGCCCTGGATGGAGAGATTGAGTCTGGAACCTTTCTCCCTTGTGGGATCTCATTATCCTGTTCACGACCTCGAGAGGAGCTTGAAGAACTGGACACACTTTCCTTAACTCCACCCAAAGTCATTAGAAATTGAGTCAATAAGCGGTGTCCCACCCATTTCTTCTGCCCCATCCACAACCAGAGAAGCTTCCTCCGAGCCCTCAATCTCGACTAGGACTCCAGTCATCCGTTCTCCACCCACGGAGCCTTCTACCTTAACCCGAGAGTTGGCTGAGGGCACGACAACATGCAGATTACGGGATAAGTCAACCATGACATTGTTCTCGGGTCGGTGTCCACTTTCAACGGTTAGCGTCGGTGGTGGTGTCACCCCACCAGAGGAGCTTGGAGCTATCACCGTATTTCCAAAGAAGAACAGAAAGGTTTTCGAGTTCTGGAGGTAGCTTCCCGTAAAAACATTGTAAGTCGTGGGATCTGCCCCTTCCGCGGAGTTGACAAACTTTCCATGTGTCCCCGTGACGCGGAGTTCATTCGCTGCGGAGGGATTTGCAGGTCGGAATAGTTTCAGGGTGCCGGGACGTCCGCCATCTTCTGTGACGATACCAACTTCCGCGTAGGCTTTGGAACTGTCGACATTAGCTTGGAAACTTCCTCGGACTTCAGTGGGAAGGACGGTGGGAGTACACACGGCCATCTGCCACGGAACTGGGTGAGATTGGGACAGAGGATGCCTCGATACGATCCGTGTACCAGGAGGGATACTTGATGTCGGAGGAAGAAGACACGATTTGAGCATAAGTTCCATCAATGTAAGTCCGATAAAAGTCGGTGGCATGGACGGTAGTGGCGTAGCCGTGGATTTCAGTGGATTTTGTAGATGTTATGAATCCTGTGGGACGGTCAGAGGCAGCAGCAATGTCGGTGGGGACGGCGTGATAAACTTTGGAAGATGTGGATATGATTCGGGCATAAGTGCCTTTGATGTAGGTGCCAAGGACTTTGGTAAGATATTCGGTTGTTGTTCCGGAGGTTACGAAGGCGCCTAGGGACGTGGATAAGAGACCGACGGGACGGGTTCGGAGCGCGGTCGTGGGAGAAGAAGGTGGTTGTGGCGTCCTTGTTGTATCCAAGTTCTAAGGAGGAGATAAGAGACAGAGAAAAGAAGGTCAGAAATTATATAGAGAATTCAAGAAGTGTGTGGTTTTGGTGGAGATTCTAATTTAATAATGACGGAGGTTTCTTGGACGTGACTAAAATTGGGTGGCATTTTGTTAATAAATAAATAAATAAAAAGTTGGATTTGAAATATTAATTGCAAACATGCATTGAATTGGTTAGTATTTTGGAACAAGAAACAAATCGTAGTGGAATTGCTGTTAAGAATTTAATAAAATATTTGTGTCAGTAAAGGAAATAACTTTGTAATCAAATAAATAAAACGGTGTTAGAAAGCATTTAGTTCATGCATTTTTTGGTTACTTTGTGTGTTAAAAAGGTTGACAGAAAAGATTAAGTAAATCTTGTAAAAATACAAAATATGAAAAAGACAGTTAGTGAAGAAGTTTGATTTTTATATATATAAAAGCTTTTTATTCAGATACAGGAAGAAGGAGAATGTTATATTTGGCGATTTAAAATATTTATTTACAGATTAATAAAAAGTTGATGGATGACTTAGCAAAGCATGCAGTTCCTTATTTACAAGTCATGCCATGGAGTTTAGCACCAAAATAGCAGGTAACATAGAACTATTAGTGTCCTTAACAGAAGTAATTCTGTCTGACTTTCCCTTTTAATAAGGATCATGTGAAATTAGTTGGTGTTTACTTGTTGATAATGCAACGTTGACACGATCCCTTCAGAAAATTCATGTCCACACCAAGAACTTTTTGTGTTTGGCCTGTCCTTGACTCACAACTATAATGATTAGTTCCCTAAAATTCCTAGGGTTCCTTTTACTCCAAAATCTGTATTTGTATTTGCCTTTATTATCGTGTTAATAACATTCAGTTGACATAACTGTCGTGATGGAATGGACCTGCCTCCACCTGAAGTCGTCATAAATCTTAAAATACATGACCGTAGTTGCAGGGCACTGACATTTCATAAAAACCATTAAATGTCTGCAACAATACACCTCACAATTGTATATTTTATCCATTTTTAAGTCAGTAAGTCAATCTTTCGACGCTTAATCTCAGCCACAGTTGAAGAAGCATGCATGGTGAAACTATCAACTTTGTAACACAAATAACTTTGTAGTAATAAACATATGAATTTTTATGATTGAGCTTCATGATTTTTATGACGGCTTCACTAGGAAGGAAACCAGGAAGGACAAAAGATTCAGTATTTCCCACGGTTTCTATTTTAAACTCCGCATCAACAATGTGCTGCTCGGCTGTGCTTTATTGTGGTGATGACACAAATTAGCTCGAGTTAAAAGTTTAGTTTAGCACCTGAGTAAGTAAAGTTTCCTTCCTTAATAAGTCTAATTTAATTGTAATGAATTTGCTCGGGGTGACTGATTTCTAGTCAGTTAGCAATTCTGAGTAATTGGCAATTCATGCACCTTCGGCTTGTCTGCAAAAAAACTTACTACATGTCGATGCATGTCATAAACTAAATCAATTCTTTTTTTTCTGTCTGTGAGAAATGTATAAAACTATTTTTATGAAGATGTGCATAATGCCTCGAGTGCTTTAATCCTGTCATTGTATTCTATTCTATGTATCTACCTAGCAAACTCACCTACCTCAATTAACTTCCATCACAAAATGACCAAGACTCGAGAGAATCTTCATGAATCAAATATCATTTCATTTCATAATCTGCTCCACATCTATTCAACTCGGTCACTAAGTCAGTGGTCAAAGTCAATTCTTTAAGATATTGAATCTAATCAAGATAAAGTGCAACCAGGGATAATTAAAATTAACGAGATTGTCAATGGATGGACGTTGCCTTTCAAACTGTTCGATTTGATCCTGTCATGTTTTCACTGATAAGCTCATCTTGGGTGCAGGGAATCAATGCAAGTTCTGAAGGGATTAGTGTCAACGTCAAATCTTCTCTTTGGCTGGGAGCTACTAATTTAGTTTCTTTGAATTGTATTGACTGATACAAGATTGGATTGGAGATTGATGATGGAATGGAATGGAGAGAAAGTGACTACTGAATTAAGTTACCTGGTACGGCAGCCCGTTTGAATCTAATGTCTTCTGACGTCCTATTCTTAATCGCGCATTTGGATGGGTCCCACTCCCCTGTAATCAAATCAGACCAAAAAACATGTCAAGATATTCATCATCCATTAAGAAATTAATTCAATTGAAAGAAAGTTATGTGCATAAGTGCATCTTCTTTCAGGATGAAAAAAGTATTTGGTCAATTTTCATAATGTCTCTTTCCGTTCTGTCACAAAACTTGTGTGTCCTTGATTGTTGAGTAAAAGTAAAAATGTTCACTTGGTATCCTATTCTACTCCAACAAAGGAAGAACTTGACAGTAGAGCAATTTTGTGGTTGGAAATAACTTGATAAAACCATGCTTTGCATGTATTATTGTGTGTAATTCCTTGCATAAGTTACAGGCAACATGCCTGGCAAGCCTGACTATTGGTGAGTAAGGAAAGTTTCAACTTAAAGATCTTGTTTATCAAAAATGTAAATCGTACAAAAGACGACAATTTTAAATTTGTCAACAAAAGATGAAACGAAAGGAAAATATTGAAATTAATATTCCGTCTACATTTTGGATTGTGTTTGAATTTGCGAATTTGCTCAAATTGTACCTGAAATTTCTAACTTGAGAATAAATCACAACTTATTTGCACACGTGTACATCACTTGAATTTGAATGAATGCACTACATACTAACATCCATATTATTCAGACTTCAGTTGCGTCTTTAATCTTTAAATTATCACTAATCCCACAATTGATTTTGACACTTAAAGTCATCCCTATACTACGGAGATGAGTGCATTTTCAATTCTCAGACAAAAACACAACTTTCTCGATCTTCATTCAAGAGAAAGAGTCAACTCCAACTAGTTTTGTGGCTGAATGTTAATTTAATCTCATCGAACCACAACTTTTACCTGCAAATGACAACAAAGCTAAAATATTTATAGGGTGGAAAGTGGTTTCAAGTTTCATGTAAAGAAAATTCAATAAACATCCCCAAAAGTTGCAATGCAATCATTGCATACGAATTGCGTAAAATTAGGTGGGACAAATTGTGCAAATGATTTGGTAGCATATTTGCTAAACTTAAAGATTTTCGACTCATCTCCTCACCTTCATCCGACCCATCGACACAGTCTTTGGCTCCATTCTTAACTAAGCTTTTGTCTACACATTTTGGAACCCCGCAGTCACATCTGAACTCGGTTGATGCACAGGCAGCATCTGTAAATTAATAAAAAAATGATTAGTTTAATTTAAGAAATTATTTTACAGCACCAGTAAACTAATGAGATTCCATATTTTTCTGAGGATTGTCAAATCAAATTAGATTAAATTGCTGACATATAAATAAGTGGTTGACCATCTATNCACCAGTAAACTAATGAGATTCCATATTTTTCTGAGGATTGTCAAATCAAATTAGATTAAATTGCTGACATATAAATAAGTGGTTGACCATCTATCACACAGAATTCTGTGAGTATGCATCTGGGGGCTATAATTACAAGAATTTATGTAAAGTCGGCTCGCTTGTGGCCGCGGCGTGCTGTGTGGCAAAGTGCTGTCAAGTTGTGCAAAAAGGACATTTAATTTAATGACGATTGGTCATGGTGGTAAGAGTTGGGTTGACTCTGCCCAGCAGCTAATCTCATGGGGTGCAGAATGCATCCAGTGACAATGAAAAGAATGCTGGTGAGGAATTGGTCATCCTCTGACAATCGGACCGACCAGTGTCAAGTCCAATTGTTAGCCACAGGAGAGAAGAGGAGAGAGACGGGGATTTGTAATAAATTAGAGATTCATTTTATTCTAATTTAGTGAATGACATCCGAATCTTTGCCGGGATTAAAGTACTTTGCTTGTAAAATACCGACGGGATGAGATGACCGTCACAAAAGCAGGTTGGAGCAAGTTTTGTATATGTTTCCAATTGAATAACAGTAACAGTACAAGGTAAAAATATTTGCTGCCGGATTTGCAGATTGATTTTTATCAAGTTTTGGCACTGAATTTTGCCTGGCATTTATTCGCACATAATAAAATTCTTATTTGCATGAGGATAACAGTCGTAAAATTAAATGGCAAATAGTTCGACCACCCAGCCATACTAAGAAACTAAGTCATTCAATCCTCGCAACAATTGATATTTGGAGTACAAAGTTACAAAAAAAATTACACCATTTTATTACCCCAATGTGTTTTAATATGAATTGTTCTAAATGTAAATACGCCATAAAATGTGTGATGTGGATTTTAAGTCTGAGAAATTAAGTCTTGAGTAAAATCCGTTATCAAAAACATTCCTGAATTAGAATGCGTCATTCAAGATTAAAAGACACATATGTGGTCAACACGTTTGTAAAGTGGATACGCCATTGACACGCATGCCGGACACAATGACTCAGGTTTAATCCGAAACATTACAAAATTACGACACAATGCAAGTCGGTCGCTCGGTAAATAACTTTGTTATACACTGTGTTGATTTAATTCCTGCAACTTACATGACGCCCGCGAAATTGACAACAAAAACATTAATAACTCCGCTGCTAATTTGTTTAGAGCCACAATTTTTTTTTTATTTGAAAGCTTAATATTATGGGAATAAGTGAGGAAAAAAGGGTGGAGATCCAAGTGCTACGGAACGAGGGATATAATATCAACCAAACCTCGAGGAAATTGGAAGTTCCCTACAAAACGGTCAAGTTGTGGAGTAACCATTCATCTGTCAAAGATAAACCCAAGCCAGGTCAACCAACCAAACTGTCTCCCACCACAAAATCACAAATTACCAAAAATATAAAATAGAAAGTGGGTATTTTTTTTTATTTGAAAGCTTCATATTATGGGAATAAGTGAGGAGAAAAGGGTGGAGATCCAAGTGCTACGGAATGAGGGATATAATATCAACCAAATTTCGAGGAAATTGGAAGTTCCTTACAACACGGTCAAGTTGTGGAGTAACCGTTCATCTGTCAAAGATAAGCCCAGGCCAGGTCAACCAACCAAACTGTCTCCCACCACAAAATCACAAATTACCAAAAATATAAAAGAGAAAGTGGGTGGTTCTTTAAGAAAAACTAAAACAAGGCTGAATCAGTCAAAACGGTACCAAAACAAAAACAAGAAAATTTCTCTGTACACCGTTCGAAACTACATAAAGAAACAAGCATGGGGACGAACAGCTTATAAACGACCAAAAAAACCACTTTTGAGCAAAAAAAATATTCAAGATCGACTCAAATTTGGAGATTTTCTGAAGAAAAGCGGGTATTTAGAGGACGGAAAAAGGGGTCAGCAAATCCGATCTCATGTTCTTTATACGGATGAAACTTGGCTGGAAGCCTTCCCCAAAGGTAACTCTCAAAATCAACGATATTATACCGAAGATCCCACAAAAATTCCCAAAATTTTGACGAAGAAACACGGTCTCAAAGTAATGGTAGCAGGCGGTTTTTGTGCTCAAGGCGTCACACCCCTACATCTTGTCGAAGAAGGCACTGTAAACGCCGACTACTACAAGGAGCGAATTTTGCCTATTTACATCAAATCTCTCAAGGATCGAAGTTTATTTCCAAAAACAAAGAAAGCTACTTTTCAACAAGATGGCGCCCCGCCACACACTGCAAAAAAAGTTACCTCCGTTTTGAAGGACCAAGATTTCAACGTCTGGGGAAAAGGAGTCTGGCCAGGAAACTCTCCCGATTTGAACCCAATCGAGAATTTATGGGCTATTCTAAAGGAATCAGTTCAGAAATCTCCATTTCCTACCACAAAACAAGAATTATTCAAGAGATTCCAAGATGAGTGGAAAAAAATCTCGATTACCACTTTGGATAATCTTGCACAGTCTATGAAAAGAAGGGTGGAGGCAATGTTGGAAGCCAGTGGAAGTCACATTAAGTATTGATGTACTAATTTACGAAATTTTTTTGATTTTGGTTCATGCAATAAAAAGATATGTTATTCACAGTAACGGTTACGAAAAAGTTGCAGAAATTAAATCAACACAGTGTATTTGTGTATTATGATGTATATCTGCTTACCCATCGAAATATTAGACTCCCAATGTTCCTGTTCTAGTGACATATTGTCCAAACCGGGAATTGGCCCCCCTAACGATCTCACCAACTCGCATAAAATTTCGCCATTATTCCAATCCGTCTGTGATAAAATATCAAATAATTTTATGGATAATGCGTGAATTTATTTTTATCCACTTCTTGTTCATACCGTAAAATTAGAGACATGACGATGTGGCATCTGATTTCGGACCCAATTAAGCGTCGTACGAAACCCGGGACCATTTTCCTTCATAAAATAAGAAAGATACGTCATTCCACTCAATTCATCAAGATGTGGGGACGCCAAGTAACCCGGATCAAGGACGATGGGGACTCCGAGCTCTTTTCTCGCCATTTCCATCGCCACTCGACAATTCCTTTCGCCATCCTGTTCATTGAGACTCTTCCAATTAGGAAGTAATCCTGGTCGACAGTAATCCACTAGTGCAGACAGATTCCTCCCACTTCTCCAGTCCGTTGTTAGATTGTTTATCTCATTTTCTGGGAGTACGGATCGAAGCCAAGCTAATGAGAAAATAATACGCCGGCATTTTAACTGACCCTACTCGCAATATTAAGTAGTTCATTCAGATGTGTGCGTATTTGATAGTGTAAAAGTGTTGAATTTTGTGTTTAAATTTATTTAGGTAAACTTACCTAACATCAATTTCTTTGGAGGATTATTGCTCCGACCGATTTGATAGCGGACAATTAAGGACCAAATCAGGCCAAGAATCAGCTTGAGATTTCCATTAACTATGTCTACGTTTCCTGTAATTTAGTTATTCAATATTAGTAAATATCATTTTTGTCCTCAGCCCACATATGTACACAATGCTTGTGGATTTATGGCAGAAATTCATTCATCCTTCCATTACATTACATAGTTGTCCACTATGCGTAAAGCAAGACTAAGGTTCGACGTTACAAATTATTGACAACAATGCTAATCAGAATGAGTGGGTAGTCGAACAAATACAAAAATGTACGGAAGGAATTAGCAGACAAGAATCAACGCATACGTCAACCACAAATTTGATCCAACCCAACCAAACCAACCAAGATTGCAATATGTCTCGTATTCCATTTCCATCCATCTAATTCCAATTCCTTGTCATGAATGATTACGCAAAATCTGTTTTTTGGTCAACCTACACCCACGCCGACGCCACAGATTTGTAGCTTATTGAGTCAACTCTTACTCTCCATTCACCAATTCCATTCCATATACCTTTGACCTCTCTCAGTTAATAATTGAATGTATGTAGGTACATATGTTAGTAATCACAGCATAGTTTGGTCGGTCGGCAACTTGTCTAAACTAAATTGCAAAGTCGTAATAATCTACCTACACCGCAAGTCATTCGCGACCAAAGGACATAAATATTGACAAAAGTTATTCATATATATATCAAAGTTATATGACAAAAAATATTTAGATTATTCTCATACTTGTTACTTCCCATTTTATCTGATTCCCTGTTACCTTTTTACATACAGTAATATACCGAAGTTGTCTTATCTTGCATTTATACAGTTACTAATTAGAAAAAGAGTGAAAAATGTAGTCAAAACCACGCCTACTTTGCAAACAATTGCACTTCCAGACCAGACCCCGTAGTGGCTAGACTCTCATAAAACAAGGCGTATCATAAAGTTGGACCAACTCCAACTTGAGAATCTCAAAGAAAAAGAACGGAAGGTGAGATGACAGGACAAATATGTGCAGGTCACTCACTTCCCACGACACGTGGCTCATTAAATTTTTCAGGCAGCAGAAAACAAGAGTTGTAAAACACGATATATATAGTTTAGAATTTTGAATGCACTTAAAAAATGTTAATGCAAAAACTGGATCAAATCAAACTGCCACTCAGCCGTGATGAGGTGTGGTTATCTGACGCACTAATTATCATGGGCGGACTTCGGCTCGACTACTGGATACTGGGGTTTTTTAAAAAGCTGCAAATAATATTTGCCAAATATTATTCATTTGTAACTTCTCAGAGAAAATACCGCAAATAAATGCGACTCCTTATAGAATGATTGAACTCATGGATGCATTTGTCATAAACGTGTTGCTCTGTGATATGAATTTCAACA
>JAAXNX010003754.1:0-10083 GCA_036491905.1 Folsomia manolachei
ATGCTTTCATAAACGTCTATTTAAAACTAATTATTTTACAGACCAAAGTATTTTGTATTTTTAATCTTTGTAAAAGTGAATTTAAGGAACCGATACAGGATTTAGAAATGTGTTCATTTGTTCATTCATGATATTTTGAATTTCAGTACATAGGTCCAGGGTAGCCTATTTTTTAAACCTTCACTCTTAAACATACGTACCAATTTTTAGTAAACAATTTTATTACGAACTAGCTCAGATTGGTTTAAAGTAAGTAGCATCGCCATTTCCCAATTAAAATGACGTTTCTACTTTTACTGTCAATTGATAAATATACATCTGACAAACACAAGTACAAAATCGTGATTTGAAAGATATAACCAAAAAGTTCAATTTCCGATTCGGAGTGAAAATTGTAATTGTATCAACATCACAGGCCTAAACAATATTATTCGCTCAACTTCAAATAAGTTAAACCAAATATTAATGTCATTATTCTATACAGGATAACACTGTTCAAATCTGTTCAGTTTTGGACAGACGTTAACATTACATAATTGTGAAATACAGTCTATCTCACTCCGTCGAGTCTTAATATTTTATCCTAACTTATTATGAAGGAGGACAGTGTAACACTCCGAGTGTTCCTTTTTTTGCAATATGTTACGTAACTTAGATTAAAAGTTTAGATGCCACTCTAGATTCTTATTCCATTGTTACTTACACATCTAAACAATTTTGTAGATCATTCATCATGCATGCATCACACTCACCCACTCTGCTCAATTCTGTTTAGTTTTATATAAATTAAAATCTCTTGACATCTTAGTTCCACCTTAGTGCACTCCACCCAACTCAAGTTGTTATTTAACTGTATTATAATGCAACACTTAGATTACTCCAGTTCCATAATGTTTAGTTGCCTCCTATTTATAAGTGTTAAATTAAAATATTTCATAATTTGTATACTCCGACAAAATCTATCCGTACATTACAGCGTAGGATATTTAAAAATAGGACAATTTATTGTAACTTGAGTATTCAAAAGTTCAATGAAATAAAATAATTTGTACTCCAAACAAGCATTCTAATGGATCCAAAATCCTATTCATTTTTTAGTAACACACCCCATAAATAGGCTATTACTCCGTTCTGTCCCATTTTGTTACTGTGTCATTCTTCGTCATTTACAAGTTTTAAATGGACACTAAAGAATTCAAATTAAAGTTTAAACCAACGTCTCCTACATTCAGGTTCCTTTCCTGGTTCTAATTCTTTGCATTGCAAATTGCAATCTATTGATACTGGCTTTGTTCGTAATTCAAGTTGAACTTGTCCCATAATTCTGTTTGAATGAGTGAATGCATCAATATAATGAAGCTGCCGTTGCCTGCATTTATTTTAAATGTCGACAGTTGAATAGAATTGCAATGCAATCCAACCCAACTTCAATAAGGGCATGAAAAATTAGGACTTTGACTTTGATTACTTAGACTTGACAGACAGACTTGGCGTGGGATTGGACATACCTTGGCGTAAAGGCACTACTTACCACCCTCACTCTAAAATTCTCTTGTCACAACATATTTAGAACTAAAATCTCATTCCATGGTTCTTGCGCATATGGGTCAATCACTCATTACTGATTGTGAAGCTGTAATGAATGTGGGAATACTGCATCGAATCAATATGCAAATCTTTTTGGCTTCTCATTTTATTCTGCAAATCAAAAACTTGAATGAGTGACATAGACACACATGCATGAAATGTAAAGGCACAAAAAAATTAAGAATGAACCACCAGGACCACCACAAATGTTAGTGAAATTCACTCAGTGAATCTTTAAAAATTGCAAGGTGGTGCGGTTTCCCTGTGCTAAAAGACCGGGTGAGTCGTACATGTACATCTTTTACTACTAACCGTGCGTGTTTCTTACTTGACACAGGAGTGATAAATAAAAATGTGCAACCCCAAATTTGGTAGAAAAGGGTTGAATGCCGACTCTAGGAAGATATCATGAAATCATTTCATTCAAAGCCAGCTTACAGTAAATTTTGAGGTGTGTGCTGTGTGCAGAAGTAAATAAATGGTTGGTAGTAATTTAGAAACGGGTACATAAGACGATTCTCATGAATGAAGGCACTGGGAGTAAATTTAAATGTCAAATTGGCAATTTGACCATATTACACCTTCTAATTTCAATTTAGACAATACCATATATGAACTATTTACGGATTTGTTTACAGAGTCCTGCTGCTGAGTGGGATTACTTTTTAAATTAAATATAAAATTCATGCCCATCACGTTCCTCGAAATATCATTTCATGGATCTTTAACTGCATTTGAAGATTATTTTATGGGCAAGCTAGTAAATGGGACGCTTACACTAGGCTTGATTAGTAGGGAAGGGCAAATCCATGTGAGGATAAGTAGTTAACAATAAATTATTTAATCGACAGCAATCAATTGATTCTTTACTACAAGATGCATCTTATGTCAAGGAGCAGTAACGCCTGGCTTAGGATTGTATGAGATCCATTATCGGATCGTGCCAATAAAAATATTTTGATTTCTAAACTTCACTCCTATGGATTAATGTGGTTTTAATCCAGTCAGTAGGTAGCTCCCAAATACAATTTATAAGACATATCTCCACCATAATACAAAACAAAGTACATGTCATGAGTACGCATACCCAACCCCGGTGGGATCTGAGATGAGGTGAAGACTACTTGAATATTTATTTCATTTTTATTTTATTCCGCCGAACATTCCTCGCTTCATTTCATGGCTACCAAATTATAAACTCCATTTCGAATTTAATCCTTGGTTGGTTATAATGTCAAGATGTTGTGCCAAAGGAAATAATTTCGATTCAAAATTCAGCCAACGTCCCAACTCTCACACTTAACCAACAACAATACACCCAACACAATGCAATGCCAGGCAATGCCAAGTCAAGAAAATAATGATGATAGGCTCACTACATGCCATAATATAATAGAATATATGTTTATTATTACGATGCAACTCATAACCAACCCACTAAACTTGTAAGATATTTAAACCCACGCTTATAAATAAGTAATGCATGCATGCATTTAAGGATTTCATCATGTCTCCCACAGCCTCTGATTGAATTGAGAAAGATTTCAAGATTTGTACACAATTTCTTCAAAGTGTGAGTAAAGTAGGATAAAGTAAAATAAAATAATTCAAAACGTAAAGTTTGTGTGAATGCGTGTATATTTCTCTTATGCGTGTATATCTCTCTTATGACATCCATCCCTGATTTGATTTGATTCACAGGAAAACACAATGCATGCCATGTGATGAGCTATTACTGTATTTATAGCTTTGTCTCCGTTAGTTGAAGAGGTAAGCTAGCGTGCACCTGGCTGAGATTAAAATATTGAGACGCATGCATGAGAAGGTATTTTTAGTTGGGATGAGATTTTAAGAGAAGGCAATCATAAATTTACCAGGCTTAACTCTATGTAATGCCGCAGTAGGTGAGGACAGGTAGATAAGTTAAGATACTTATGTTTGGGATGGGCAATATTGGTCCATGGCGTGGTTTTGTTTATAAATATGAGGCATACTGTCCTACAGAGTCAAATACAAAGCAAATCTGTCCTTTTTATGATTAAGGTAGGATAAAATTTGAGACCAGAAAAAAACTTTGACTGAGTAAAGTAGGGCAGAGATTTAAGCATTGTATGCCAGAATAACAATCCTTACAAACTCGATTCAACCAGCTACAGATTCCTTATTACAGAACACAATCTCATTTCCTATAGCATTTGTAATCAGTTCTAGCTGGCCGGTTGAAAACTGATTTTCTTGATTATAGAGTAGACTTTGTACAATAAAGACTTATACTGGTATCTGGTAAATAAATAAGGATACCCCGTCATACATTTTGTGATGTTGTGTCTCTAACTACGTATTCGCATTAAATGTGTAAGTTTGCAAGGTAAAAAAATAAAATACTCATGCACTCCCTATGAAATGAACCATCAAATCGAGTCTGTATTGACTGCTTACAACTATTTGACTGGTGTGGTTGATTGTAGTAAATAGTATGTTGGTTGATGAGTGTAATATCTGCCGTAATGGAAAAGGGTTGCATTGCATTGCGTGGTTTGGCTTGATATTAATTTTATATTCTGGCATTACAACTTTGAGACTAAGTCCTGCATTTGTAATGGACTCGCAGCCCGTACAAATGAAGTAAACCTGCTAAGCTGGCTAACTAACTCAACCAACTTCTTTTCTGAAGGTGTATCCCATCCCATCCTTCTTGCTAATGTAAGAAAGAAGACTTATTATAGAAAAGAATAGATAGACATGCATATCTGTATCCAATCCACATCTAACCCAAGGCATGGTTAAAGTAAGGATGGAATAGAATACAAAATACGATACAAGAGAACGGCAAAGTGAATGGTCTCTGTCTCTCTCTTTTTAATTCATGTCTCGTATCTTATTCCTTTAGATGGTTAACGTAAAGTTTTCTTAAAGAATCTCAAAATTACTCCAGTATTTATTTGCAACGGAATCCTAGTAAATTAGGGAGTGACACAAGTAATGAGTTGGAACAAGGTTTAGACGAGAACTTGTTTAAATACTTCATTAAGGAGATCATTAAAAAATATTATAAATCGTAAATTATTTATTGATTTATTCCACCAAGGCATGAATGGAGAAGGACGTAGTAATTTGGGAGTAAAGAGGCAAATACACTTGATAACAATACAGTTGATAAAGGACGGGAAGATTGTTAAAACACATTTTACGACATACTTCAATCTGAGGTGTGTTTAGTGACGAGAGAGGAAAAGGTGTGTAAGTGTGTGTTTGCTAAAAAGTTTAAAAAGTGGTCATAATTTCAAACATTACCTTAATGCATGCTAGTGTTTGAATGAGATTTTAGTCTTATTTTGTGTTTCTTGGATGTGCGAGTAGAGTTGGATTATCCAACTTGGATTAGGAATGAATGTGGTTGTGAATTAATTAGGTGGTGTACCTCGTAATTGTATTGGATTATTCTGGAATTTTTTAGATTCGCACAGAAATTGGGATACATACCCAAGAAATGGATATGGAGACGATAAAGGAATGAGTCAATGATTGATTATCAATGATTGCATCGATTATTAAGGAACAAGGATTTGCTTTAAGAAGCAAATGAGAATTATTAAGCTACAAGTGAATGACGGCAGGGCGTCCAAATTGGATTGGTGAAAACTGGAGAAAGTTCATTCGAGATAATGGTCGCAGACTGTCCGAAATTTAGTCCAAATATTTTTAATAATACAAAATGCTCCAGTTGTTTCAAGACTCGGGAGGAACATGGCGATGTAGCCTTAGACAATAAGGTGAGTTTGCGATTTACAGGAAAGAAATGTTGGAATCTTGAATGTTATAAATTTATGTCAATCCATAAATAATCTAGTCGCTGCGAAAAGTGGTCAAATGCGGCTACTTATTCGTGGCACCGAGGGACTGGGATTTTTGCAATGCTGCCGTGTATCGGGCCAAGGTCGGTTTGGTTAACATCTTATCTTAGTGCTGCTTATCGTACTTTCTCTCAAATCTTGTAATCCTGTTTTTCAGAGGTGGCAACGCCGTTGGTTTGTGCTCTGGTCCGACGACCAACTAACCTGGTCCATCGACGACCAACCGGACACCATTCCCCAAGGAACTTTAGACATGAGAGAAATCCTAGAAGTCAAATCCGCCGAAGAAATAACCGAAAACCCGTACAGTCTCGCCTTAACCGGGAAACAGGCCACATTCATTAAAGGGATGAACAATGACGACATAAAATCCTGGCAATCCGTCCTCTCCAAGTATGGGAACCGGCTTATCATCACCGGAAATGGGAAGCGAAGCCTCACACTTCCCGGAGGATTTGGTGGATCAAGTTCAACCAGATTTGGTAACTATTCTTACGATAAGGACCTTATCATGGGGAATGACGGCATCTATTATCATTTGATAACTGATATTTCCAGAAACCGGCGTAGTAATCGGACCATCTCGCCCGAGATTCCATTCCGTAACGACTACAGGACCCGGGTCACTTCTGCCTTCACCGACCCGAGGAATCTCCTACGGCAAGTCAACTACCTCTGTTATTTACCCCAACAACACTTCCTCCCCCAGAAGTAGCTCTGATGGGAGTAGTGGTGGTGATGGGAATCATGATGACAATGATCTTTCCGAGATTTCCGAGCATGTTTTTATTTCCTCTCCAATGAGCGCCGTCACACCCAAACTTCATTCGGGATCTTATCTTCTGGATCATCAAATTCCGCCGATTCTTCCACAGGCTCGAAGTTTGTCTCTGAGTTCAACCTCCGCCACGGCGACATCCTCCGCGGCGACGAGTTCAACGCGATCTTTCTACTTATCCGTGTCCAATGTTCCGACGGGGAAATCTTATCGGAGTTTTGCGTCAAATGCAAATTCTGCTCTGAGAAATACTTCTGTTTCCACTTCAACAGCTTCAGAGAGACTTCTATCGTCCACTATTTTGCCTCCTTGTTCCTCTCAGATTGCATGTACTGACTTTTTTGGTTCTTTTTCTTTTACTGATTTTGTAAATAGTTGTAGATTAGATGAATGTAAATACTTCGGGCAATTAGTGGCATAACTGGGTGTAATTGCTGTCTCATGTTTAGAACTTAATGTTATTTACAGCTCCGACGGAAGAGGAAATTCCAACTTCGTCCCTTCCTTCGGAGACGTGTTTCGAATCCGTGGATGTAACTGATTCGGATTGTCCTTGTCCGACAAATTCTGTCAGAGCGGTTAGTTAATTAAACTTATTTAACGTTTTTTTGAGATGCAGTAAAGAATTTAATGGTTTCCTAATTTAATGCAGCTCCGAGGTGACCCTGATGGATGTGGAGGCCTTGATAATTTAGATGGAGGACCCCTAAGAAAAGGGTGGCTTCTTCGACAAACTAATAACGTAAGCAATCACATTTTACATGTCCCAAAAACTTGCTTAATCATCATTCTCCTTTTTCTTCCTTTAGGATTGGACAAAACACTGGTTCGTCCTCCAAAACAATTCCTTACTCTACTACGAAAACTCTGAAGAACTCTCTCCCCTCGGTAACGTCGAGATTAACGAGCACACCCTAATCCGTCAATTCGAGTCTAATCGCCACTACGGATTTGAAGTCATAAACAAATCCACAACTCATAAACTATCCGCAATAACAAATGGTATGAGAGGTATATTGGATGAAGGCCCTAGAAGCTGCAAAATCCAACCGAAGTCCCCGTCCGGAAGAGATCATCCTCCAAGAAGAGTCCTCATCCCCACCCACTACCATTGCCAATCCTCCAAGTCCTCCGCTAAAATCCAAGAAATCCCGGTGGCGCAAGAAGACCGATTTAAAACTATTCGAATCCTTAAAAGACGAATTTAACGAACGCGAACGAGAACTAGAAAACCTAAGAACGGAGCTTAGAGTCGACTCCCCCAGGATGAGGGAGCTCCTTAAGAGTCAAGCACTTCAAATTGATAATTTCCGGACTCAAATTTCCTCCGGATTTATGGAAATTGAGAAGCTCGAGCTATACTGTAAAAATCGGGAGTCAGAATACGGAGAAAGTTTAAAGTGTAAGGATGAAATTATTGAGGAAATTAAGGAAGAACTCTCCGCCGAGATAAGTCTCCGAGAAAAGTGTTTGGAACAAAGCTCCCGACTTGAGGTACAATTGACGCTCCTGGCAAATCAGCTTGTGGAACTGAAACGGGTGTTGAGAGCCACCGAAGCGGAAGCGGATATGGAAAATATTCATTGTAAAGAGCTGGAAAACCTTATGGAAGCTCGAAACGCGCAGTTGATTCATGAACTGGAGTTATTAAGAAGACGAGGTAACGACCTGGCGGAGAAGTTGTATCAATCGGAGAAAACCGGAAAAAGCCTAAAGTCCAAGTTGGGTCGGGTTAAGAGTCAATCGCTAAAAGATCGGCAAATAGAGTCGGATGTCCTTCATAAGATAAGTGATCTGGAAGAGAAGATTTGCAAACTGGACGCTTCCCCACTTTCACCAACTTCGCCAAATTCCTGTAATAATTCTGGTCCAGGCTCGACTATTTCGCTGACGTCCCCAATTCCGCAACAAAGTCCGAGTGGGAGTGGGATTGTGAATGTTATCATGAAGTTGAATGATTTAGATAAGAGAGTGGATAATGCGGTGGATAGCTACTGGTTTAGAAGAGGGGAGCTAGAGGACCTGGTGGGATCTTGTCAAAATTGCCAACTTCTAGAGTTAGAGATACAAGATAGGGAGGAGAGGTTGGATGCTTTGGAAGAAAATTTGATGCATTTGGAGTCGGATTTTAATAATAAAGTCAAAGAGGTATTTTTTTGGAGTTTCTAACTATGAACGGTATCTTTAAAATTGTTTGTTTTCCTCAATAGTTGAAGGAGTTTGTTAAAGAACAACCCATGAATTCAGAATCTCGTCCCATGACTGCGCAAGCTGTGTCTAAGTATCAAGCGGAAATTGAGCAATTAAGGGCGAGTCTGGATTTTAAAAAAGTTATTTAAAAAATGGGGTAAAACTAATTGTTCTTTTTTACCATTAATTTTAGAACCTCTGCAGTAAAGGGCTTGAAGCAATGGAGAATTCTCATCGACGAATGGTAATGGAACTTGAAGAAAAGCATAGAAGAGATTTACAAGCCTTGAAAATTGAGAAGGATAACGAGCTTGCAGAGGAAACCAAAGCCACTCTCTCCGGTACTTATAACATTATTTGGTGAAATATTCAATACCTTAAGACACTTAAATTAACCGGGATATTGTTAATTGCAGCACTTGACGCAATGCGGAAGAATCACCAAGTTGAGTTACAGAAAGAAATTGCAAAATTCAAGGAAGAGTTTATGTCCAAGTTTAGCAGTGGTCAGGACCTGACTGATTTACACAGAGAGCATGAGTGAGTTATTTTGGCATTTGCCAAAATTCTTAGCTCCCTAATGTCATTTTATCACTAATTTCATTTATTTAATTTATCAGACAAGAGCTGACAGAAGTCAAAGAAGAAATATTAATGTTGTCGGATAAATATTCTTTAAAATGCGTGGAAGCTTCCAAGCTAGAAGAAAACATTTCCCATTTGAAATCCCAATTGAACGATGCCAAAAGAAGGATATTGGACCTNAGAAGGATATTGGACCTGGAAGGGTCTGATTTCCAAAGTATTATTAGTTGTGCCTCATCCGCCAGCAAAAGCCAGGTTAGTAAAAGTTGATGCAATTGTTTGCAAATTGTTTTTTATGTGTTTTTTGGAATGTGAAAATTTATTGTGAATTTTTTACTTGCACAATTTTTGCACCCTGTGTTATTTTATGTTATTTTGTGGTGAAAGTGTTTAAATTCATGGCTTTCCATGTTCTCATCACCTTTGTAGAAACCTGATCAAGTCACCGCTTTGCGCTCACGCCTAGAACTGTTGATATTAAGTAATTGAGAGTTTTTTTGTGGAGAAAATCCATTTCGCTTTTCTGACACCTGCACAATGTGAAATGCACATTTGGCTTTGCACTAACAATACGAAATTGCTTCCAATACCAGGCTCAGACTAAGAAATTGTCGGAAATCTAATTACAATCTATAAATCCAGGTCGTCCCATCGACGAGACCAAAGCCAAAGCCCAGAACGAGCAAACAGGGAAAACAGGATGGTCTCCTCCCTCCGGGGGAGATGGTGGGGGACATTCCTCCGCCTCCAGTTCCGGCACCAAAAAACCGATCCGCCATCATTCCATAATGAGATCACCAAGCTGCCCTAAGTTAAGTGGGGATGCTCGTCTTTCCCTTCTTCAATGAATCTAGTTCAAATATACTTCCAATCATAAACTTAAGCAAATTGGAATTTCCAATGGAATTGACAAATCTTGACAATTTTCGACTATCGTGCCGTAACTGCAGAGATTAGTGTAATAAGCTTAGTGAGCCAAATCCAATCATGCCTCATTCATAGTACTTAAAAGACAGAAAAGTATTAACCAAAAAATCAAGGGACTTTTTAAAAATATGCTATTGTATTCGAATCTTCATCCATAAGGAA
>JAAXNX010003755.1:0-10076 GCA_036491905.1 Folsomia manolachei
AGGAATAGAATCAAGTCTTGGATCTAACACTACCTTACCTTCGTCAACCTTACCTGATCTTGCTCTCTCGCTACGTAAGGCTTTGATGCTTAAAAGTATGCAGAACCAAGGGGTGAGAGAAGAGACGTCGTAGCCAAGGAGTGGAAATGCATCACATCCTTGGTATTTCGTTTTCAAATCTGAATTCATCATAAACTTTTTAGCAGAGGATTTCCCGTTTGCTGTGGGCTCGTCAAAAGGAAATGCAAATTTATAGTAGTACTAATAATAACTTAGCTTTTACTCAAATCATCAGATGTTCACGTGGCGATAAAATTAAAAATGTAAACGAAAAGTAGTAAGAAGCTAATTTGGCTCAACAACTAAAATTTTTGTATATAGCTGGATTAGCCATAAAGTGACTCGGGCCATACAAGCTGGCACTAAGACTTGGAGCAGGTCGAGTTGATCACTACTAGCATTCGGTGGTCAGGTTATTGAATGTCAGATTTACTGGTGCGAATGATCTACGGTTTACCAAAGTGAACATACCCATAATTTGTATGTTAATCACCCTGCAGGAATCAAGCTTTTATGTGTAAATGCTCGCCGTTATGTATGACAAATTAATATAATTTAACTAAGCTTGTACATATCCACTGTACAAAAAGAAGCTTTTTGTAAATTTAGTTAGGTACAAAAAAATATTTTTTTAGAAAAATTATGCATAGTGAGACCACACAAACGCATTACATAAACACTTAAAGATATGTAGACTTGTTATTCGGTACTAACCAAGTTTTTGTGATAAGCTTTAGTTTATGTAGTTGGCGGTTCAGTTACAAATTTGTATGTTAATCACCCTGCAGGAATCAAGCTTTTATGTGTAAATGCTCGCCGTTATGTATGACAAATTAATATAATTTAACTGAGCTTGTACATATCCACCGTACAAAAAGAAGCTTTTTGTAAATTTAGTTAGGTACAAAGAAAATTTTTTTTGAAAAAATTATGCATAGTGAGACCACACAAACGCATTAACATGAATTAATACCATTTGGGTTCCACTACATAAACACTTAAAGATATGTAGACTTGTTATTCGGTACTAACCAAGTTTTTGTGATAAGCTTTAGTTTATGTAGTTGGCGGTTCAGTTACTTCATGATTGTTGTGATCATGGAAGGAAGAAGATTCCATTCTAATCCAATCATTCCGTTTTAACAATGCACTTTTTGGTTATGCTACACACGTCTTGGATTTCTTGCCATTGTGCAATGCGCAAGTGATGGATGAGGTCGGTCCACAGTTGGATTAGCCGAAGTAAGTAGTGATCTTGTGCTGGATTTGTATTACAGAGAATCGGAATTGTGATGCAAGACTCATATTTTACACCTTTGACGTGCTGGATGTATGAAAAAATCTAATAAATTTATTTTGTTTTGCAATGCAAAGCCTGCTGTGGACAGAAGAAGATGCACTTGAGCTCTTCTCATTACATCCTGGAGTGAAAATTAAGCCATTGTTCATTGTAATTCGTATTTAATTGTTGCTCATTGTCACCAAATGCGATTTAACTTTAAACACTTAACTGGCATCAATGTATGCATACACTTTGATAAATGGCTATCAATCAAATCAATCCTTAATTTTCAATGATGATAATGCAACATTTCGAATTTGGTTGCAAGGCCATTCCAATGATGAATTACCTGCTCTAAAATATTTGAAGATGGTGAATTANTGTATGCATACACTTTGATAAATGGCTATCAATCAAATCAATCCTTAATTTTCAATGATGATAATGCAACATTTCGAATTTGGTTGCAAGGCCATTCCAACGATGAATTACCTTCTCTAAAATATTTGAAGATGGTGAATTACATTTTCTTATAGACATCTAGAAGAATGCTGCCTGCCACAATATGAGATTAACGTATTTGTAAAAGTTAAACCGTGATCGTCAATGATGAGATCTTCTTCAGTTTCATTTGAATTCAAGGTAATTCACAAAAGCTTTGTTGATGTGTAGATACCAAATGAGCTGCTCGCTTATTTAAATGATTTCTTGATATAAAGCAGAATAAAATCGAAGGTTGAATCTGACATGATATGACAGTCATGATTTTGGTTTTACACTTTTTAGCTTGATTTACAATCCTCATCATGGCTGATGTTTCGTAAACCCAATACAGAATCAATGACCAAAGAAACTGCAAGCAAGTTTTTGTTATTGTGATTTATGCACTCGAAGAAGAAGTATGTGCGTCAGTTGCTGCTTCTAGGTTTATATATATTTCGAAATCCAGTTTAAATAAATAACACCTTTGTATTGAAATTAAATTGTTATTCCATGATGAAGGAAATACGGCATTAAAATTCTTTGATATGTCGTTATGCTCTTTATCGAGTTAAAATTTAACCACAAATTTTCACACTGAAATGGGGTCGATCAAGTAAGCAACTTAGCAAAGTTCAAAAAATAGTTTAGATCATTTTGACACTATTTTCAATGTATAAGTGATCGTCATATGGCAATCATAAAACATTAATCTGAATCCCAAATTCTCAAAAAATTTATATTTACTATGGAGCCGAGATTTGCGAGCCCGTTTAGGAAAATGGCCAAAATATTACAAAGTCATCTGCAGAATTACAACCTTTGGTAAAAGGTTACCGAAATGTATGCAATTTCTGGCATAAAATTCCATTTCAATAATAAGATTTTTTTTTAATTTGTGCTAATTCACATAGTTAGAGTAGTACAGAACTAAGACTTCCTTAGGCACATCAAAAATTTTAAAAGAAACCAAAGAAAAAATTGTAGGCACTGCTGTGCGATCTAGGGGAGCAACGAAGGGTTGGTTTACTTACTTCATATGGCATTCACTGGATGGTGCACTCTACCTCGCATTTGTGGATCGCAAATGTTTTTCACTTTGTTCCAAAGTACCTAAACTGAATTTATTTATAATTTTAACCTAAGATAGCATCATCTAAAGCATGGTGATATAAAGTCAAAGTAAATAATATTGTTAAAGTTTCCTTAAATATACAAAAAATTGCATATGTATGCAATGCACTTGTAGCAATAACTCTAGTATGACATTATTATGCAGTAAATACTTATGTAAGTCAAGTCTATTTTTATCTCCAAATCCGCCTTGATGCTGGTTACCATTTTCAATATTTGGGATTTAATGAAGATAATGCATCTATTAGGTGAATTGTCTTTTTGTACACTTTAAATATATGCATTTTGGTCGCAAACTCTCAATTTTCGTTCTAACAAAACGCACAAAACTATTAACTATACAGTAAAATAAACCATAGTTTCTACACATAGAAAAAGAGATGGAAAGAAACAATCGCGAGAATTGAAAAAGTGTCAGAGCAGTAGTTGGGTACAATAATAGCACTTAAACTAAAAGGGGCTGGACATAAACTTGTGCGACTGCTGATGTGAAATGTATTTCATTAAAATGTCTGTAAATGCATTGACACACTGGCGTAGATTGTATAAACGGTTATAATATCCTGGAATCCATTTGGTTGTTTTCTTTTCAATTCTAAATCCATTGCCTGCCGTTGACATCATCGACCGTTTACTAATTGTCCGCCATTGTCACGACCATTTTATATTTATCTGGATTGCTATAAAAGTTACAATCATTTCATGTATAAAATGCTACAAGTGCTGCTCCAGGCCCTCAAATTATCAACTGGTACACAATTAAAAAATACTAATGACTACAACAATGTAATAATCCTTCTTTGCATTGAAATCATAACATGTACTGCATAAAACTCTTACATAACGGATCGAATCCATTAAAACAAACTGTACCCACATTCACTAAACAATTTAATAAAGGAGAATATACAAGTTAAGGGAACTCAAAAGCGTGATGATTTGATTCTCATGTAGCAACTTATTATTAGAAAGTAACCAGTAGTCCTCTTTCCCGTGACTTGGAAACTGTGCTGGTTGGATTAGATAGTTAGTTGTCCCGGAAAAGGTCGTTCGTTCAGATTCGGTTATTTTGAAAAGGGAAGGCCGAAACATTTTGAGTGTATCACCGCCTTCTCATCCTCATCGAGGAATCCATTGGTGCAGTTGAGTAGAAAATCCTCCTCTGGTATCGTCGAGAGACATGTTATTAGCTCCTCTTGGCATCCCCTCTGAGGGCCCTCGTCTCGACAAAGAAAGAAGCTAGCAAATCAAACAAAATCGTTGCTCGTGTCTCCAAGCTCCTCAAGTGTTCTACATCCATCCATTCATCTTCTTTCTCGACATTACTTGTATCTTTCCATCTCAAAAACCAAAACTAACCCCCATTCACCCACCCATATCCTTCCTTCCTTCTCATCAAAACTTTTTGTCAAGGAGGAGAGATTTGTAGGCACGCTCTCTCTAAGGAGACGATAGGCAGGCAGGGTAGAAAGGCGTACTCAAAAAAGTAACCCTTCTTTCTCAAATCATATCCTTGGGGATAACTGAGACATTTTTGTAGCCATTTGGTAATTACTTGGGGACGTTTTAAGGCGTATAAGGAAAGTACCGGAAAGACAGGCGAAGTTGGACACAGTTTAATTTTCTTTTCTGATCACTGGGTGACACATTAATAAAAATTCAAAGGGGGAATTCAACAAGAAATTAGAGGAGGTTGTAAAAGGCCAAGTAAAGTGGTTGGTGGTGAAAGGTATAACCGAGTGCCCTTGTCCTAGTCATCCAAGTCTTCTCCTCTTGGAGAAGACTGGGCTTGGCTTTTCTCTGAGCGAGTGAGTGGATTATTTGAAGGACCAAATCAAGAGAGTTGTTGAGAAGCACTATTCCCCATCAGTTGATATCCAAGCATCATCTGGTAAATAGATATCCACCCTATTTGATATCCAAACCTCCTTCTTAGACAGACGGGGTGGGTGCGGTATAAAACATCATCATTTCACATTTTAACACAACAATAAAAGTATTCGCATTAGTCAGGAGTAGACATATTTAATCCATTCCATTTCATGTTGCATGGTGGACATTCTATATTTATTGCAGAAGTCTGAAGCATTCATTTCATAATAAATATAAAAATCCATTCGAGTTTCAAGTGTTGGCTTTGTTGGTAGAACAACTAGACGGGATTAAAGGGTGCGTTGCTAGAAGAGAACAGAAGCCATCCATCGGAGACCAATCCCATCCAAAGCCCTCATATTTAAACACTTGGATTGAGACGGTGAGCAAGTAAGGGCTCTGCTAAAAGTGAAGCCATCATATTTCCAATTTATATGTACATACTACTAAGTGTGTAATCCTAGTAGCAGAAGCCACAGGACAGCCCATTTGAAAATAAAAGTGCTGCTTCCACTCTTCTCCAGTACAGAGTTGAGTTTGAGTAGGCAAAGTGAGTAAAGGATTTCAAAAAAAAGGTCTCAAGTCACAACTAGCATCATCACCATTTGTAGTACGGTACCCAATCCAATCCAAGCAAACCTGGGAGTTGGATGTGTACATATTTATACCATTTGAGAATTGAGTTGAATAGTGAGCTGAGCTTAGTGGTGTCTACGACATGATATAAACGCTTTGAAAGTTGAGTGAGATTGAGTATTTGGCTTCTTGTGAGGAGAGGACGTACTCATTATTAGACAATTACCTCATCTAAAAGCACCTTCAACCTCCCTCTTCACCCTCAAAACTTTGGATTTGGATTGGACTTGAATTTCGAGATTACTCCAACCAACTTGATCCCAAACAACAAAACACCAACTCGTTCACTCATCAGTCATCATCCTTCCAAGCAAGTGGTACGTAGGAGCAGAATTAAAGAGACCACTACACTTTCTCCACTGCCACTACACTGTTACCCCATATCTACTTGCTCCTCTTCTGGAGAACTTGATTGGCTACTTGAAAACAATCAAGAATACAGTTCATTCTATACCAATGCTCCGTTTAATACTGCTTTTGGTACATAATTATTACCAAAATTAACTCAACAATAAAATCCGCAATTTTTGTCTTGGTACAAAAGTAATGAATAAGAGACTCGTGGATCTTTCCTAAGTACTATAGGCGAAGTGAAACAAAAGATTAATTTAAAGTGGTTGTACATTAAAGTGTCACTATCCCAAATACTGACTATTGTTTAAGAACTCAAATTGAGCAGCTCTGTGCACTAATGTTTAATAAAGCAGTAATTTTGTTCGGCGAGAAAAGTGCTACGTCGTGTTTTAGGATTCTGCTTTATGCTCACTCAATTACTCAAATAAATTGAGAACGTTCAATTTAGTTTCCAACATCAACTACCAACCTTATCCTTGTGCTGTGACTATACAAATTCGTGAAGTGAGGCTTAATAAACTGGATGAGACACTTGAGTTGAAACTGACCGGAGAGAGGCACATCACATTTATCTGTTCTCGTGAATGTCGACAAGTGAATAAATAAGTACGCTCGACGTCGACGACTTTCGATCAAACTCTTCAAAATCGGTAAGATCCTTTGTAATTAATTTGCTAGTCAAGAGTTTTGTGGTGGAGAAAGCATAGCAGGCAAGATGATGAAGTTGGGGTGAAGTGAGCACCTTTGATTACTTTTCTCATTTGACAAATGTTCACAAATTAAGTGGTCTTGAAGTAAGATTAGTTGAATTTGGCAAAAGCTCAACAATAGCGTAGTGAAGCAGAAGTTGAACAAGATATCAGTTCAGAGAGAAAGCACAAACCTCTTTACGGGATGCTTCAGGTGTTTGACCGGAAATAGCACAATTGAATTCTTCAAGTGCTATTACGACCCCGTGCATGCACTATTTTGCATTCCTTTTCATTTCGAACAGCTTCTGCCTGCCCCACAGATTTGCATCTATTCCCAAGGCGGAAGTGCTTGAAGCAAGTTACTTCATCCGGCACAGATTAATTATGAATGAACAAAAATATAGCAAAATCAAAGTATTACTCAGGCATTTTGTAGGATTTAGAAAACTAATTATCGATACGCAGTTTGAATAATTGTAAAAATATAATAATTTTTGCAGACACTAACCACAAAATCTACACCTCTGTCCACAAAACAAAAAACGGATCAGATCTGGCGTTGACATTTTTTTGCTCGCCACCCCTCCTGGCGAGCCTGCCATGTCGTTAAGCCCCAAACATTCTTCTCATTCTCACCATCACCAGCACCACTCCTCACAGTCCACACCATTTTCAGTCACCGACATTCTAAGTCCACTCGAAGAGTCGTATCGAATCAGTAAAGGACTCATCCTCGGTCTTGAAGTAGGACATCAGAACAATCCATTGTCGCAACTTACCTCGTCTGATACAGGCTGTGGATCAAGTGCTCCTACCCCTCCATCCCCTTATCACCACTTGCACCACTTACAACCCACTTCCGCCGAACAGTTAAGTAGTGGCTCACAGTCCCCTGTGTCCGCAGTAATCGCAGCCATGAATGTTCCTTCAAGTTCGCCCTATATGCACGTACCCCAGTTACCACATCCCGGAGCATCAGCCTTTCCTCAGTATTGCAATGGCGATCTTCACGGAATGGGTGGTCACTATGGGGGAGATATTCGAAATTCTACGGCAGCCGGATGGTATGGAAGCTCATTGTTGCCCGCCCGTGATTAATTGGTTTAAATGTTTTAATTGCAATGTCCATAGGTATGGAGCTCCACCAACGGATCGGTTTTCCGCAAGTATGCCCGACAAATTAGATTCTCAATTCTATTGTTTTTTCTGCTTCCTTTTCCTTGTTAAACAATTGCATAGCAATTTCTAATTCCGGACTTACTTTGCACGAGTTCTCTCATTTCCTGGTACACCCATGCTTCTTTTCCTGACACAACGTGGTTTATCTGCTTAATCGCTTCTTTCCTAAGTTACGCTATACGCGAAGAAAGTAAAGAAAACGTGGGCAGACAAATACGAGTAAATATGATTAGTTTAACTCTGCATGCATTCAAAATGAATGTACATTTTTCCATCTGGGAGAAAGAAATGGAACGTGACCTGTCTCAAATCTACTTGAGCTTTGCATTTCGAACATTCAATTTACGCACCATTATTACAATGAAGCCGGAGCGCACCCGCACCAACAATACGATCGTTTGAATGATGTCATCTATTTATAAACTCAAGTTTATTTTACAATGAAGCTTGCATCTTCCTCTCTTCCTTTTCCGTATTTTCTATTTCTGCTTCCTCTGCTTATTTTCAATCAATAAGTCTGTTTCGTGCTGATGCAGCAACTATACACTCGCTTACCCTTGAAAAACCAATGCAAGTAAGTTTCCATTAATTGAGATTCGATTTTTTTACACTACTAGTTTCCCGACTCATGAACCCATCCGGGGCCGGTATGAATATGAACGTGTCTGGAATGTCTGGACTTGGAAATATGGGAGGTGACACAAAGCCCATGCAATTTCCCTTAACTCAGCGGAGAAAGCGACGCGTATTATTCACGCAGGCACAGGTAAAACAAATCTATTTGTGTAGGAAAATAATTACTTCTATTAAGTGACAAATGAGCAATTTACGTGAAGGCAAAAAACAAATCCTGCCTAGAATTGATTTCATGCTTGTTAATTTAATTGGATTGACCCGCATCAGACTTGATTCACTTACTTCACGCTCATCACCATGAAATGAATGAATATAGAGATTAAAGCAAAGATTGGGTTTAAAAGCTAGAGGAAAGAAGCCGGTAACGCAACTTTTACCTTTTACCCTCGCTCACTTTTCAGCATTAAATCTCATTTGTGAGCAAATGATATTTGCCTACGAGATCTTATCATTCTGGATGTCTCCCTTTCTAAAGTTTCCATTCAAAGGCCTTAATTTGAAAAGTAAAAGTTTGAAAATGGGATAAATAACGAGCAAGAAGAAATGAATGGCTTGAATTCGAAAGGTTTCGAACTTAACACTGCTGAAAAACGATGACTTTCTGCCAGTGCCCTGTGTAAATTTACTCAACTCATTAACTTTTACTGAGTTGTGTAGCTTACTTGCTGCTTGACTACGTAAAGTCTGTGGTCTTGCCAGGGCTTTTACTTTTCTTGGAAAATAAAAGGGAGAGCATGAGAGAAAGAAAGCTAAATTAAACAGAATAAAACAAGGCAGATACAGGAATTAGTTTACTTGGGGAAAAGTAATGAAAATAAAAGCTTAAATGATGCAGCCTCCCATGGCCCGAGCTACCTTTTACGACTACATATTTCTAACAATTTAGCCAATAATTTTGCAATAACAATTACAACAAATCTGACTTTTATTCATATTTAAACCTTTCCTTAATATTGACTATATTTTAAGCAAGCGTGTACAATTAGCGATGTACATTATGTTTTATGTTACGTAGTATAACTTTCGGACATACAATAAACATGAAGAATACATAAATTCGCAGATAAATTTTCTCTGACGCAGAAAGTGACGCATGGTGGCGGGGGTACAGACACTTTCCCTAAAACCTACAAAATTAAGTAAAGATAAGATCCATCCCAATTCGAATACAAACAGTTTTACTTTATTTTCTCTCTGCTGCAAATGACTAAATTCGTCACGCCACATTATCACATCATCCCGTACAAAATCTAGATTTTAGATTCTATCTCACTCCCTCATACTACAGCCATTAAACAATGAGAATTTAAAGTAATGCTTTCCAAGTGCAAACTAATGCTTTTAAATCTTGTTTGATGAGCTTAACTAGTTGCTACTGCAAAGTTGGATGTTATAAATAAACGTGGTTGAATTGAGAAAGTGGAAGGGGGTGAGTGAGGGAGTAAGTGCATTATATAATGAGGATTCCGTTGATTCAATGATGGGTGGGTTGAGTTTGTGGAGAAAAGCAAAGTAAATACTGGGAAAGAGAAGCAAACAGGCTACGCTGAACTAAACTAAATGAACGGAAGAGTAGAAATCTAGAGTTAAATTTAGTTGAATCAGACTGGAAAGAGAACTTGTTTTGCCCCCAAACCTGATGTTGGCATTTTACGTTTGTTTGGTTGGTTGAAAATACATGAAATTGAACTCAATCAACAACATTCATTCATCAATTTAACGGTTCAAAGACCCAGCACAAATTTCGTACA